>CM075872.1:2706436-2781436 GCA_038021265.1 Cyprinella venusta | reverse complement strand
TACTAACCTAAAATATAAAACAAGGACTGTTTATTTCTGTATATTTGTTCTAGTTTGGCTTTCATGGCATATTTTAGCTGAAGTGCGTTGTTTGAAAACTTTCTCCTTTCCCAGTTTATTGTGCAGAGGCTACAAGGCATCTATACAACTGTGGACACACATTCATACCCAACGCATTTCAAGAATGCAGTTCTGTTGTATATAAGGGATATAGTTGAGTAAATAATGACAGAATTCTCTTCAAATAGTTGCCCTGTCATGACCCTAGTTGACCTGAAAGAGAAAACTGGCCATGGATAAACACTTGTAATGCGCACTATACTTAATTCATAATGCAACAAAGCATAGGTTGATTGTTTGTTCTTGCAAAAATAGTCAGGTTTGGGTAGGAAGGAGTTTTTGATAATCTTGTCTGGACACTTTTCACAGACTGATATGATGCTTCGGTAACACTTTATTTTACGACACGCAAACAACGTAAGTACGTTTGCGTGTCGTAAAATACAGTATATACTATATTCTATATACTGTCTATTATAATGTTTTATTGTTGTAGTTTTACTGTATGCCTTGTTGTAATTTATACCTGTGAAGCACCTTGGTCAACCTTGGTTGTTTTAAGTGTGCTATACAAATAAAGTTGATATTGATATATACGTAAGTACACCGAAATTATGGGTGTGTTTCTGTAATTATAGCGTCCTTCCTTGTAGGTGTAAGGGAACAATATGTTAAGTTTGGGTAACAAAGGGGTAACAAGCAGGTATACAACCTGCAAATTATTTATAATGTAATTATTTTAAAACTAACAGGTACCTATTCTGTTAATATATTCCAGGCAAAAATTGTATATAAAAGTTATAAAATGGTAATTTTGACATCTGTGGTTGAAAATTAAACGTATATATCAGAGTTTCCGCTAGAAAAAAATGGTGCCGGTCAAAGTGACCGGCAGAGGTTTAGTTTAACGGACATTTTGATGATAAGCCGGTCAAATACCGTCTCTTAATTAGTCAAGTTGAGGAAAACTGGAGGCAGGTTATGTAACTTAAAAAAAGACATAATCAGGCCGTATAGAATGCAATATGTTTATTAGCATAACTTTCAAATAGAAAAGATGAAAACATGAACGTCCGTACAATACCTGAATAGTAGCCTAGTTTTTACTCAAGCGAACTTAATTATATACTGTAGTAGCGTCTCATGGTAACATTTAAATTGGCCACCATGAAATGACTCCTTGTCAAATTAATTGGAACAAACAAATGACTAGGCCTATAACACTGTCTTGCGTAATTTTAGGCTTTTTACGATGTTTTGCAGTGCTGAAATGTACAGCTGCCGACTTAAAATCAAAACTTCGCAGTGTCTCTCCACAACTTGCAATGCGCATATGCCGCGTAACCTTCTCGACTTCGCTGCTTTCATCTTGATCCGATTCTGCAGCGAGAACCCTCTCTGCAGTGAGAACCCTCAACTTTAGTCACGTCCCTGCCTGACTAAAGTTGCTTGCATTGTATTCAGCATCCCCAAGCGAGTCTGCGAGCGCAGAGAGGGTTTTCTCCGCTGCTGCCTTGCTTTCAAGAAACCACCGCATGTGTCTGAAGCCTCAGACATTGTCCAAACTCGTGTTCTTGAAGGTGAACTCAAGAGAACTGTAGGCTAGATAAGGAAAGCAATTCTTTTTCTTTCTTTTTTTAAGTTTGAGACAATTTAAATTGTCATCCACGTGCTCTCTGCGCAAAAAAAATCAGTTAGATATGGCGTCTGGTGGCCTTAATAGTTAATTTAGCCTACCATTACCAAAATGTATTTAATTTAACACGTTGATGTTGATGTGATTTTTATTTATATAATAAATAAAAATTCTTTATTTAAAAATTTGCCCATTGATTCGTTTAATTTTACAGTTTTTTTTGTGTGTCTACAGATGATATAAGCCAATTTAAATTTTAATATTGCGCGCTGCGCAAAAATAGGCTTATCAAAATCTGGCCTAACAATTAATAGGCTATTTTTAAACATTTATGTAGACCTATGTATATATTTTTTATAATTTTGTTCGTATTTTTATTTTAGTTATATTATTAGGCCTATTTATTCGTTTAATTTTACAGCAGTTTGTATGTACAACGGTTATAAGCCTATTTACATTTTTATCGTGTGCGATGGGCAAAAGTTCAGTTATCAAAATGCTGGCCTATAATTTACTTTTAAAACTTTTATGTGTATTTTTGTTTATATAATTTTATTCATATTATTAGGCCCATTTATTCGTTTAATTTTACAGGACTTTTTGTGTATGCTTCCTGTTCTTGCTAGTCCTTATTTGTAATTTGAAATGAAACATTTCTGTTTGGAAAATGTTGTTGTTGGTCTTTAGTTCTTTGTAAGGTAAGGCTGTGGTCTAACCTAAAAGTGAAATAAAAATACATGCAGATTTCTTTCGTTTTTTGGAGCGAGCGGGGGCGATTTGAGTGGAGCGCGAAGCAAACTGCGTTGAGCGCTGAACTGGGAGCCTTTATGAACATTCTGTGAAGCAGCGCCGGGAACAGTGATTTGATTATTGAATATTATACGAGGTTGAACTGTCCGTGTGACAGAGCGGGCATAAAATGGACACGAGCGCGAGTAATAACGTGGAGCGTTATTAACCAATTGATCCAAATATAAGGTGCTCCGGGCCATATGTGCCGTCTAACAACATTCAAACGGTAGAGCCTGTTCCTTTATAACATAGCCAAATGTCGGTGTATTTTTGCTTAATAGATTTTAGGCTTATTCTCTAGTTCAGATTGTGGCAGGGGGCGGGATTATTAGGCAATTTTAATCGGACAATTTGACCGGAGAGATTTTATTTTGTCGGACATTTAATTTTTTTCCCGGCCAATGTCCGGTAATTACCGGACAACGGAAACCCTGGTATATATATATATTATATAATATATATATATATATATATATATATATATATATATATATATATATATATATACACGTTTAATTATATATATATAGCCATATATATATATGAAGAGTTCAGATGCAAAAGCCTCTAAATGCCATTTGAAATTTTCTTCTAAAATGATCATTTTTATCGAGCTTGTATATTTAAGTTCAGTAATTTCACTTAAATGACAATTAATAGGTAATCCTCATTGCCATTTAAGTGAAATTACTGAACTTAAATATACAAGCTTGATAAAAATTATCATTTTAGAAGAAAATTTCAAATGGCACTTAGAGGCTTTTGCATCTGAACTCTTCATATATATATATATATATATATGTATATATATATATGGCTGAATGTAAGCACAGTATGATAAAAAATGAATTTATTGGCTTTTCTAATTAGATTACCTTATGTTAAGTCAACCCACAGATGTCAAAATTGAATGTAAAATTGCACAAGAACATATTTTGCCAGAAATGTGATGATAACTTTTATATACAACAGTATATGCAATATATATATATATATATAACTTAATTATACAAGCTTGATAAAAATAGTCATTTTAGAAGAACATTTCAAATGGCCTTTTTGAGGCTTTTGCATCTTATATATAACTTATATTGGTTGCATATTTATATATAACTTATATACAACATATACAACTTTCTCTCCTCTGACCAATGTAATCAATCTCTCAATATTTTTGAAAAATCATAGAAATGCTATTGTGGATTTTGTCTTTTGCTATTGAGGAATTTGGGATCGCAAAAATGATATTTGTTGTAGTTTCCGAGCATTTACCACTGTAGAAGTTTACCCATTGACGACTTGAAATGTGAAAACGAGGACTTCAAACTCTGAATCAACATGCACCAACGCTAAAAGTTCTGTATTGTAAACTTTAGGTTCACTATAACTTGTAATAATAGCTTGAATTGTTTCTGCCTAAAATATGCACAGGTCATTTGTATATGTGCATCGCTGAAATACTTTACTTGGACACGGACAGTCACCTCTGATAACAGATCCATCTTGTATTGTAATGTAGTTGCGTGGATTCTCTAGAAATCTGCTTTGAAACGATATTGTGAAAAGTGCTATACACATAAACGTGAATTGAATTGAAAAGGGTCCATTGTGGTGCGAAAACGACACCCGTCAGATTCTAGTGTAGCATCGGTCTTGTGGTTGTTTTGCTCATTTAATTTGGGTCCATTTTCTCAAGGGCTGTGTTTTGCATGACTCAGGCGTTTGCATGTCATCTGTCCTCCACAAACACGACGGTAATATTGTCAAACAGTGCCATCACTCCTCTGTGCGTGCGTGCGTGTGTGTGTGTGGCCTCCTTCTGTTGTAGTTTGCTCAGAGCTTTTCCCCAACCATCACCAATTGGCCGTGAAAAAGACTCATTTCAACTCTGTACTCATTCATGTGTGTGTGTGTGTGGGGGGGGGGATCAGTGTTTATTGCTGTTATTGTTGCTGTCAAATGCGCTGGATCTGGAAATGGTTTAGAGATATTCTGCAAGGCGCACGGATTTGCAGGGATAAAACGCTGTTGTCGAAAGGAAAACTCAACAACGTTTACTTGCTGGCAACACTACAAAACTACTGAGTTTATACTGCACTTATGCATGACAATAAAATATGATGGTTAGATACTATACAGGTGAATTAAATGAGAGAATTGCTATGTTGATCTTCTCCACAGTAACATGCATCAAACTCTTGAAAGTTAATCCTCGCCATTGTTAGAAGATCCACTTCGTACATTGTAAGGCCCTGTTCACACCTGATGTTAAGATGCGTTTTGGTCGATCGGATCAGAAGTAGATGAGGTAGACTGTTTAAATCCGTCTCTGTTGTTCATGTTCAATCACTTCTGATTTCTTTGAGGGGAGGGTGTATGAGTGGGTAAATGTTGGTGTTTTTTTCAGATCTTTTGATCTATTGGACAAAATAAGCGTGTGTAATTTACATATGAACGTGTTTGGAGAAAACAGAACAGAAATACGGAGGTTTCGTCTCCCACGCCGAACACTGTGAGCGTGTGTTATGGTACTTTTCCACTACATGGTACAGCTCGCTTAAATAGCACCACCTCGGTTTTGAGGTTCCAAGCGAGCCGAACCGATACTAATCAATCAATTTTGAGCAAACATATCTTATGGAGCGCTCTGCATTTATTCGTCATTTTTACTGAAACTTAAAGGGATACTTCAGAATTTAGCATTTAGCTTTGTATTGGTAGAAAACCTGTAGTATTTTTACTATTATTACCGTGCTTTCCACCCTCATATTCCCCTGAGACGAGAGATTTATGTATTTTTGGTCTGGAAAATATCCTCCGATGACGCAAAAATCGATATTTCGCATCATCGGACGATGTTTTGTCCAGAGGCTAAAGACTACGGTCAGTAGTAGGTCTGTCCCGCACGTCCTCAACCCGCCCACAGAGGGCGATCTCACTCACAGAATGAACACATAGTGTCGGCCATCTTTTTTTGGAAGCTAAGCTAGCAGGCTCTTATTCTGTGAAGAAAGCTGAGTAGTCGGGGTTACCATCCTCTTTTTCCCAGACATGTCCGGCCGTCGATGTCCGGGATTCAGCTTTTGCTTTCTGCAGTTGCCATTCATTGTTTACATGCACAGCTTTTGTTTCAATCTAACTGAATTCATTCTGATCGGTGAATCTGAATGTAGTGTTTACATGAACACTAAACAAGTGATCGGTTGATGTGTGTTTTAAAATTCCCGCTCCTCCGTGAGAGATACGAGACTGGTGCGTCTCACAGGTGTCGCTCATCGGTAATCCCGCCACCGGCCTTGCCCCGTTCTCATGCGGCCCTCACTCGTCCCGCTCGCCACAGTAAACATGATGAATGGTGACTGTAGAACACAAAAGCCGAATCCCGGACATTTTGGGCGATTTCGAAACACATTTTCGGGCAGACTCATCACGGAGACTCACTAGTAGCCTAGACTTGTTGTTTAACTACTGCGCTCTGTTACCGGTAGGCGTGGCCTCCTAGGGCAGCGAAGCAAGTGCATTCTGGGAGTTGTAGTCTTTCAACCACATAAGCTAAAAATACATTTTCTGGCTTTTCTCAGTCTAGAAAGCTCCAAATTCAAACACAGAAACCGAAAATCGGGCCAGCAGAATGTGTCCAAATTTCAATCTTAACCGTTCTTCGCTAATCCATTTCATCAGAAACGATCTTAAATCAGAGCTTTAAGTGTAAAATACCGAACTTGTCCTTTAAATTTGGACTTCCTGTTGCGCCCTCTACAGGCCATGAATGATCAGCGACTAGTCGACATCAAGCTTAAAGCATCATGGCATAGCATTTAAGTTGACTAGTCCTGTTTTCAGTTTTCTTAGTCCATTTGTCTGTTAAACCCATACTTGGTACGTTTTTCGTATGCAGCCGACAAAGTTTGTATCACGTCTTTCTCGTGCACTTCCCATAACATTTAGTATGCATAATGCATGAGGTCAGAAGGCAGAGAGTAGACCCCGTTTACACCTGTATTTCAACCCGATCACACTAAATGCATCTCTAATGGCACGCAGTGTGTTTATCGTGCAATTTATACGCGAAAATGAGTTTTTACGTGCATAGATTGGTTAGGCTAGGTTTAGTATTGGTGTGGGGTGCATGTGTATTATATTGTACTTTTGGGTAGAATTAGTGGTGTGTATTACACGCAAATGAGCTGCGTATCAAATGCACGCGAAAACTGCGTATCATATGCATGTAAACTAATTTTTTGCGTATAAATTGCACAATAAAACACAATGTGTGCTATAGAAACACAGTTATGTGAGAACAGGCTGTGTATTTACCAGTCCACTTGTGATCCGATCGACCAAAACACATCTTAATACCAGCTGTAAACAGGGCTTAAGTTCAGAACAATGTGTTTCATTGATAATTTAGATGAGAACTTACTCATTTGTGCTTCATAACGATGCAAGAAACATAACAAATTTTTATGTTTTAATGGTTTTTGTGACATTTTGAGTCCTGACGCATGTTAATCGTGAGGGTGCATGTGGTTGTGCATGTACGAGGCCATTAGGCACGTGAATCGTAGAGTAATGAAATCGACTCGTATGTGTGCGTGTCTGCGCTGACCGTCATTAGATTGTTTCGAAAAGCTAGTCTGTGTCGAATTAGGCAATTATGAACTCACAATAACCACAGAGAGCTTCCGTCTGTGCTGAGAAACAAACATTTTCATAAGTGTGCACCCTAACGTCTCACCTTTCACCAAAAAAGCTGCCTGGAACAATCTCTTATCCATCAGACTGGCAGAATGGAAATTCCATCTCGCTCTCTGTGAACCTTTGGCAGAGGAAACAAAGAGGAGAGAAAAGCGTCGAGAAAAGGCTTTTACGTGTCTGCAAATTGAGTTGTGAAGATCTCAGAGTCGCGTTCCCCTCCCGCTCAGCCGACAACATTAGAGGAGAAGTGAAACTGACTCAAGATTTAAGCAGTTTAACCTTCCTCTGTAGAATTAGCGCTCAAGACTTCAAAGCGGATACTTCAGCGTGCGGAGAGGAATGATAAACCGTTTTTTTGCTCGACGCCGGGTGCCTATTCACCGAGTCTGTCATAAAACAGCCCCTTAATCGCTGTGACCCTCCTAGGGCTCGATTTTCATACCTGTCCACACTTATTTTCCCCCGTTCTCCTCCATTGCTCCCTGGATTAACCCTTTGTGCATGTGCTTTGATAGTTGCTAACTACACAAAGCCAAGGTCTCACTAGTACCATGTTGCGTGTGTGTGTCTTAAACTGAAGTTTTGGACATTTGGCCAGGTTGTTTACTCTTTGCAACCTAGTATACCTAAGTAACCGCATAGCAGCGCCCATAAATCATTTCTGCGGGTTTTGCATTGAGCAGTCTGATTCGTTTTGTTGAATTGATTCATTTAAACACTTTGGCTGAATCTGAAATCGCCCCCTATACCCTCAAATAGGGCATTATTTGAGGGGACAGGCATTTGTAGTGATGTCCAAAACCATAGTGGACGTTATCGAGTGCACTCAATCACAAATTGCACCACAATAACGAGTGTACAACTGATATTGATAAGTGAATTGTATTAACATAGGGAAGAGTGATTGAGGGTTTAGGAGGCGATTTTTGGATTCAGCCTTTGTTTCAGAGAATCTGTTCTTTTTAAATAAATTAAATTTAAATAAAATTGCTAAATAAAAGGTTATCTTTTTTATTTAGGTTATTTGTATAGTCATAAACATTTAAAAAAGTGTTAAACATAATATTCTTAAGAATCTTGTCGTTGATAATATATTCAAAACCCTTTGTATTAGTATGTTGTTAGTATATAGAAGTATTGAAATTCAACATATTGTGAATCTTTTCAATCATAAAAATGAATTGGTTCAAAAATCTTGATTCACTGATTCTTTGCAATTGGAATCAATTTTTACAATTAATTTTTGTAGTAAAATTACTACAATCATAAAAAATGAATCAGTTCAAAAATCTTGATTCACTGATTCTTTGGAATTGGAATCAATTTTTACAATTAATTTTTGTAGTAAAATTACTGATCATCCCTGCTTATGTGAGGTTGTTTTCTGTTGTTTATTAATCAGGTGATGCCCTAATCCTATTAAACTTCAGCATGTTTTGGGAATCAGTTCATTAAAAAGAATCAGCTCAGCAGAACAATTTATTTGAAAAATGACTCATTCACTGATTCTTTGGAATCGTAATCAAAAGAATGACTCGAATTCCTGCGTGACATTTTTACAATTAATTTCTGTAGTAAAATTACTGATTATTCCTGCTTATGTGAGGTTGTTTTCTGTTGTTTATTAATCAGACTTTATTTTTTTATTCTTAATAATCTTAAAAACATTGCTGTTGCCCTAATCCTATAAAACTTCAGCATGTTTTGGGAATCAGTTCATTAAAAAGAATCAGCTCAGCTGAACAGTTTATTTGAAAAATGACTCATTCACTGATTCTTTGGAATCGTAATCAAAAGAATGACTCGAATTCCTGCGTGACATTTTTACAATTAATTTTTGTAGTAAAATTACTAATTATCCCTCCAAGGTTGTTTTCTGTTGTTTATTAATCAGTCTGTAATTTTTTTTAAATTCTTAATATTCTCAAAAACGTTGCTATTGCCCTAATCCTATTAAACTTCAGCATGTTTTGGGAATCAGTTCATTACAAAGAATCAGCTCAGCAGAACAATTTATTTGTGAATTGGCCATCACTCGAAGCTGCATGAATTAATCATAAGCGCCACTCGTAAGGAGATTTGCATTGACGTATCACACCGCTGACCCTCACGCATGTGTTTTAGGTGCGCGCCACACACACACACAGCTAAACGGTGACAGACACTCCCTGTTTAAGCCGGTTCCTCCTCTAAATCCTTAACGACGTCCCAGAAGCACCGATCCTCAATTTTTCCCCCATCGATCCATACTGGAGTCTGATAGTTCGTCATGGCAATGAATCTCTGCATTTTCATATTAATACCCGTTGCGCTCACTCTCGGGGACGGCGATGGTCTCGGCACTTCAGTAAATAATGAGGTTTTAACAAAACTTCGGGGAGACATTAGTCCACCGCACCGGCGAGGTTGAGTCCGACTAAACCCGATAGCGGCCCTATAAACCGGATTGCGAGAGAGAGAGAGATCTAATGGCTCATCTGTTGGAGCATATAGCCGTGTCTTCTCCCTGCTGGCAGACCAAGCCAGAGCGAGTGAGGCCATATTGAGCTGTGTACCTGTACGGCGGCCCTCTTTATTTGTTTTGACTGTCTGATGGCAGATGTATTGAGCAACGGCCTTTCTTGTTCATTTTACAGAGGCCTTATTGAATTCTTCTTCTGCTCTCTCTCTGTGCCGCTTTTATATCAGCCAGTTCTTCAGTCACCATAATTCAGCTCTCTATTGTCCATTCTGCCCTTCAGGGATAAAGGAGACCCCATGATTGTGTGTGTTTGTGTGCAAGCGTCTGCACGTGTAATGTGTTTTTCCCCCTTCCCACCCGGTGAAGTGCACTAGAAGAAATATCCCTGTATCATGCAAGCACAATCTAGTTCACAACAGCACCAATCAGGTATAAAAATGACCTTTAATAGTGATGATGTCCTTGCTAAACACTAGTGTTCATACTTGGGGTGGGGGTTTTGGTGTACTTTGTGACCAGTCTTACGAATTTCACCTGTTTAATGCGAAATCCGGTGAAAATCAAAACTCAGATGCACATTGAAGGGACCCGATCCATACCTAGAAATCAGAAAATCACCAAGATTTGAGGTTGCAGGACTGTTTTAACACCAGACTAATAGGAAATCCTTTAGCAACCACATTGAATACCTTGGTAACCGCATAGCAACGCCTTGGCAATGTCCCAGAAGAGTCAATGGGCCAGATTTACTAAACAGGGCAAATTAATGTGAGGGCGCAATTCCAAAAAAAGGAATGGGAGTGTTTCCCATTAATCGCGATTAATCGTTTTGACAGCCCTAATAATAATACATTTAATATTAACAATGTTTGAATGGTAGTTTAAATAGTAAATGTTCAATATCATAGTACAAATCAAAGCACCATTGCATTATTGTGCTAAAGTCTCAGTGAAAGTCACATTTCTTGCATGTTTAGTAGCTTGGTGTGTGAATTAAATTTGCATGCAACGCGTGTGCTTCCATGCTAAGCTAATCTGAATGCAGCGTTTCTGTAGTCTGTCGCCTATTTTGAATTGTCACTTCTAGTGTTTACATAACGGCCTCAGAGAGAAATGGAGAAAATCAGCTCTGACTGGAACCAGTGGGACGCCTCAACACGCCAAAGGGCAGTTTAGATAGTCACACAGGGCCACACACACACGTGTACACACTGCAGACCAAACGCTCTCACTGATCCTTTTCCTTTGCCTGAGTGATTAGATATAATGTTTCAAAACTTTCAAGTTTAACAAACGAACCCCCAAATATTGTCTTTTTGTGTGTGGTGCTCTACGCAGCTTCTTCAGCACAGTGCCGTGAAGCGTATTGCAAGAAACAGGAAGTTGATGTGGATTACAAATGCGATCTTTGATGATAGTGACGTTATTATGCGCACTTTTCCAATGTAATTTGGATTTGGGAAGTTATCCGGAGTCGCCCAGGAGCTCTTTGACGGATGATGGAGTCGTTTTTTCATTCCGGGATGATTTTGATCAGTGCGCCGGTGAATAGATTGTGCTGGATGACACCATGATCATCTCCGCCGGTTTATTAAGGAGCTCCAGGCACTTTCCAATCTAGAAGCATTTCCTGAACTCTTTAATATGAATTTACGCGGGGGTCGTGACAACAGGGGTCCCGGGCCCCCCCCCCCCCCCCCCCCAAGTTAAGACTGTTTTTGGGGCATTTCGAACGTGGTAATTAAAAAATAAAGACAGAAAGAACAAAGCATCGAATTGAATCGTTCCCGTTCAATTCTCCTTGTTAGTAGCTTACTGCATTCCCCCTCTATCCCCCTCTCTCCAGATGAATTTTATGTTTTTTTTCTTCTCGCTTTCTCTCCGTGGTTTTCCCCAGACAGGTTCCACAGTGTTTTAGAGGGGATGGATTTAATTGCTCTGTGGGGATTGGTTGGCGGTGCTGGGCCCGGCTGTTTAATTAGTGTACCCTGCCGGGATTGGTTTAATGCTTCGTGATCTTGAAATTGTCTGATTGTTCAGCCCTCTAGGGACCCTCTCTCTTTCTCTTCTTCCTCTCTCTCTCTCTTGATTCGTTCTCCGTCTCCGTGCCCCTATCGAGAGCAGCAGGTTTTGCTAAACGCTGCTGCAGGCCTTGCTGGAGAGGGCATGAGGCGACCGCTTTCCCTCGGGCCGCACCGAAGGGTGTAAATGTGAGATGAGGGTCGTTATGACGGGTCCTTGCTCTCCAGAAACTGCTCTGATCCGTCCATGGAAACACCATGTTCCCTTTAAAGGTCTCTCTACTTGTAGGTATTCCTACTTGATTGTAGTAGCCAACCAAAGTAATGTTGTACGGGCTTTTAAAGTTAAACCAGAGATTGTCTTATTATGGGGAGATGTGAGGGTCTGTATCTCTTACCATTGGAGAAAGTGTGGCCGCTAACTTTGATCACGTGATGAACCTCAGCCTATCAGATGGAAGCTTGTTTCTGCCACAGATTGAAAAATAGAAAAGATAATTGTGACTTTTTATCTGACAATTCTGAGTTTTAGTTTACATCTCGCAATTTTGAGAAATAAAGTCAGAATTGCGAGATACAAAGTCAGAATTGATTGATATAAAGTCAGAATTGCGAGAAATAAAGTCAGAATTGTGAGATATAAAGTCAGAATTGATTGATATAGTCAGAATTGCGAGAAATAGTCAGAATTGCGAGATATAAAGTCAGAATTGATTAATATAAAGTCAGAATTGTGAGATACAAAGTCAGAATTGCGAGATATAAAGTCAGATTTGCGAAATGTAAAATAGCAATTGCGTGTTATAAAGTAAGAAATGCATGAAAAAAGTTTAAATTGCGTGTTGTAAAGTCAGAATTGCGTTATATAAAGTCAAAATTCTTTGATATAAAGTCATAATTGTGAGATATAAACTATTCTGAGGGGAAAAAAGTTAGTATTTTTTTTTCCCCCTTAGAAGTGGCCTGATAACTCGCTATGGATTATGTTTTATAAAGTCAGAATTGCGAGATGTAAACTAGCAATTGTGAGAAAAAAAGTCAGAATTGTGAAATATAAAAGTCTCAAATATGTATTTTTTTCTTGCAATTGCGACTTTTTGTCATAATTGCGACTTTATATCTCGCAATTGTGACTTTATTTCTCACAATTCTGACTTCATATCTCGCAATTGTGAGAAAAAAAAGTTGCAATTATTATTATTATTTTTTTTTTCAGTTGTGGAAACAAGCTTCCATGCTATCGTGTAATGGCAGTGATGTCAGTGTTACAAATTTATATCAGTCAGTTACAGTTTACGTTAATGAGTTTATTGTGGATTAGCACGTTGGTCTTGTGAATAAATGCTCTATATTTGGTGTTATATCGCTTGTAAACCTACTTTAGGATTGCATTGTTTGTGAAATGTGCTTTGCTGTGGGGAAAACAAAAGAACGTGAATATCTATCTCAAATCTAGCTGCAAATTACCCCTCACTGCAGGGCGCATAAAACTGCATTTAAGAGTCCACTAAAAACGTAATTGCAATTTAATACTTATTTAATTCATTAAAATTAAATGCATTTTTTACCATCATTCATTAAAAAGCGTTATATTATAATCATTAGGCACACGGCAGTCGTAAATCATTACAATACAAGACGAACCTGAAGAAAATATCGTATTTTTAACTTTCTGCAATTACTGGCAACATATCTTCCCATTTTTAGATAGAAAAATTGTCATTTAGAGCTCATATGTGTAAAAAATGACTACTGGTCAAAATTACAAAAAAGATGCCACGTTTTTAAACCTCGAATAATTAAAAGAAAATAGTTTATATTAATTTTCTAATGATATGATACTAATATTTTACCTGAAGAGGTCAGAAACCAATTTTTTGGTGAAATAACCCGGATTTCCAAGCATCCATGCATGTTTGCATGATTTCTTTCAGTCTTTCACGTTGCTGTTGGGCAACTTTATGCCACTCCTGGTGAAAAAAATTCAAGCAGCTCAGATTTGTTTTGTGGCTTGTGAACTTCCATCTTCCTCAAAGGTTTTCAGTGGGTTTCGGGTCTGGGGATTGGGATCTCCATGTCAGGGTCTTGATCTGGTGATCCTACATCCATGCATTAATTGGCCTGGCCATTGGGTCTGTGCTATACAAATGCAGTCCATTTACCATTTGACCTGCTCCTGATCTTCTCTGAGTCAACACCTGGTCCTCTAATGGTGAGACAGAGACCTTGAGAAGCTTAAATCCCATTGTGATGATTGTGAAGATCTGTGAGTTCTTCAGCAGATCTCTCTTTGTGAAGGGTGTATGACTCAAGACCTTGACATGGCTCCAGACCTGAACCTCTATGAAAACCTGATCAAGAGGAAAATAGAAATCCTCAAGCCATCAAATAAAGCCAAGGTGCTTGAATTATTGTGCCAGGAGTGACAGTCACTCAAGAGCAACGTGAAACACCGATAGAGAGCATGTCAAGAAGACTCATGAAACCTGTGATTGGAAATCAGGGTTATTCCACCAAATATTGATTTCTGAACTCTTCTGAAGTTAAAATATTAGAGTTTAATATGAATATAAAAGAGTTTTCTTTGAATTATTGAAGGTCTGAAAACCATGGCATCTTTTTTGATATTGACTAGTTGTCCTTTTCTGCAAATAAATGCTCTAAATGACATCGTTTTACTTGAAATTTGGAAGAAATGTTGTCGGTAGGTTATAGAGTAAAACAAAAATGTTCATTTTACTCAAACGCACATATAACTGGTTTTGTATGAGAATTAGGGCTGTGCAAAAATTAATTGCGATTAATCGCATCCAAAATAAAAGTCTGTGTTTACATAATATATTTGTGTGCTGTATATAATTATTTTGCATATATAAATACCTATGCATGCATGTATATATTTAAGAATTATTTGCACTTAAATTCTGTATATATATATATATAAATACATAATCTATATTATATAAATATAAATATTTTATATATGAATAACACATTTTCTTAAATATATACATGCATGTGTGTTTATTTACAAAATAATTATATACAGCACACAAAAATATATTATGTAAACACAGACTTTTATTTTTGGATGTAATTAATCTCAATTAATTTTTGCACAGCCCCAATAAGAATGTGTACTGTTTGAGACTTTGTATTCTAAGTCTTTTAATTAATGTAAATTGTTTGCAAAACTTTAAAGGGATGGTTCACCCCAAAATTGTCATGATTTTCTCACCGTAATGTTCAGTGTTGCGCAGGACCCCATTAACTTTAATTGCATGGTCAAATAAAATATCTTCTTTTGTGTCCCACAGATGAAAATAAAGTTGTACAGGTTTGGAACGACGTAAGATGGGATAAATGGGACAATTTTCATATTTGGCTGAACTAAATTGCATGCAACAGTTTTTGTAAGAATTTTGTAACAACTTGCACAATTGGTTCTGCTCATCTTTCTTGAAGACGGCATACTATTATCAGATAAACAGTGGAAAAGTGTATACTGCACAGTATTCGCTCTCTCATGTTGTCTTTAGCTATTACTCTACAAGTCAAATTACAAAGGCTGTGATGTGATGCAGCGCTTTTAGTCACAGACACAAAATATCAAAGGGCGATGAGCTTGATTCTCGTAGTTTTGTTGATGCACAGCAGCGCGTCACTGAATTGTTCACCCATTATCTGCCAGGTTTCAGTGCGTCTAATGTGATACCTGCACAGGTTTGCTTATTGTGCAGAGATGGCCGATGTTAGTGCAACAGATGACTGTATCACACTTTGTAAAATAAGAAAATCAATGAGGAGAAAATCAATTTGGCGAAAATACAATTTGCCTTCCAAAAGCATGACTGGATGAATGTGTTGGTAAAGCTAAAGCCTGCTGCTAACTCAATCATCTTACTCCGAGCTCAAACATTTTAATGGTTTGTTTTAAACCTTTCTTTCAAAAGGGGAACCGTTTTTGTGCCGATGGCTCTGGTGTGTTGTGCTGTTTATGTATTGACTGGTTATTTCCCATAGAATATAAGCTATTATTTTGGTTTGATGGCAGCATCTATATGTGGCGCTATAAATCAATGTCATTTCAGTTTAACTGTTCAGAGTTTCTGCTCCTAAAGCTGCCAGTCTGTAAATACAGGAACTCTCAGTATGGTTTACCAGCACTGACATGGAAATCACAGGACCATATGAAGCATCTTTAGTTGAGATAGACTCCTGACCTGTGCATCTATCCCAGAATGCTCTTCTGGGGAGCCACTTTCCAGCTTTTCCACTGCAATCCCTTTGAAATATTGTCAGTTGATTATTATATTCAACAAACCCTGTGTATGATAACTGTTGCATGACGTTCATCCTCCATGGGGTTTAGATGAAAGCAGCTAACTCCGGCTCACCCGTTTTCTACTGGTGCTGGATCCCAGTCTGACCCCTTTCCACGGTTCTGGGCTGGAAAATTGTCTTTGCAATGGGATGTTAATCCTGTTGGTCTTGAACCACTAACACCAGTGGCTGGGATTATGTCTTCACCAAATACATTTTCCAAATCAACAACACTACTATTACAATCCATCTACACTTGAATCACCAGATGTGATGATGATGATTCATTTGATGTACATATAATTCATGTTCTACTGCAAATCAATCCATCCATCCATCCACTCACCCACCCACTCATCCATCCATCCATCCATCCATCCATCCATCCATCCATCCATCCACCCACCCTTCCATCCATCCACCCACCCATCCATCCACCCCATCCATCCATCCATCCATCCATCCACCCACCCACCCATCCATCCACCCCACCCATCCATCCATATATCCATCCATCCACCCACCCATCCATCCACCCCACCCATCCATCCATATATCCATCCATATATCCATCCATCCACCCACCCACCCACCCACTAGGGCTGCAACTAACGACTATTTTAATAGTCGACTAGTCACCGACTATTGAAACGATTAGTCGACTAATCGGATAATTATTACATTTTTTTAAAATTTAGCATGAATTGCTTTAATTCTGTGGAAAATGATAGTAAACACAAGAAAGAAGGGGGTACTTCAATAAAAAATGCATATTTTATTGAACTTTGCTGCTGATAGGCCGATTCATACTAAAAGTAAATAAAAAATGCCCTGTCTAAAACCAATTAGGCAGAGTGCTTGGTCAGTATAGACATAATTATATGAAGAGTTTGGTTCCAAAACGCTATAAATCCATTTTGATGAATTTGAGTAAAACTGTGTTTTCTTTAGCAAGAAAATGGGAAGATGAAAACCACTATTTTCAGTTTCAAATTTTCACATAGCATTTGTAGGTTATAATATCAATAAAAAATTAAATCCATGTTTTGATTTTCAAAGATTTATTATAAAAACAGATTATTTTTCCCCAAAATGCAATAAATCCATTAACTTATTTTTTTCAAAATGCAATTAATCAAAAAACTTTTATACACATTGAATTTCTTGTGTAATCATATAAATCCATTGCTTTAATATAACAATATTCTGTAACACTTTAAGGGTACAGGTCATGAATTATCATGAATTCACGGATAAAATGAATCATGCATGAATTATGCATTCATTCATTCATTCATTCATTATTTTCATCAGGAACTAACAACATTTTTTTTAACAGTTCAACGTTTTTCATTCATGACTTCATGGATGAACAACACCTTAATTAAAACATTAACTAAGATGAACACATCATCATGAATTATGATTTATTAAGCATGATCTAACGTTACTTCTGCATATCGCTGTTGTCAACCTTGGGATGTCGCCGCTGAGCTTTTTTGACGGCGATCAGCTGTAAAATGGCTTGGTCCTGCTCGGTTTTCGTTGACTTTGAATAAAACCACTGAAAGTTTTTCAAAAGATCCCTGGGGTCAGTGTGTCAGCGTGACAGAAGTTTGATGCTGCCGCGTGAGAACAAGCAACAGCCGGCATTTCCGTTACTGTTTACATTGCGTGAATGGTGCGTTGTGATCGGTTAAGCGGATATGTTGCATTTTGCAGAAAAGGGAGACTGGCGTTTGTCGCGGTTTGGAAAGAATGTTCGCCTTATAGTGCGTAAAATAAGGTAAATCTTACCGAGGCGAGTCAAACTCCGTTTTATTCAACTGTCCGACGTGCTTTCTCTTTAAATGTTCGTGCATCACCGAGGTGCTGCCGTGATAGCAAGGACTGTCTGCTTTGCATGATACAGGTAATCTTTTTATTCACCGTATCCAGGCTAAAATGCTCTCAAACTTTAGATGTTTTGGTATGTGCAGCTGCTGCGTTGGACACTGCCATTTCTGTATGTTATCGCTCAGCAGAGAAGCGAATGTGCTCGGTCGGAAAAAAAACAAAAACATGTCTGGCGACAATTCGACAATGAAATTCATTGTCGACTATTTCTATTATCGATTTTTGTCGACAACGTCGACGAATCGTTGCAGCCCTACCACCCACCCATCCATCCATCCATCCATCCATCCATCCATCCATCCACCCACCCATCCATCCATCCATCCAGCCAGCCAGCCAGCCAGCCAGCCAGCCATCCATCCATCCATCCATCCATCCATCCATCCATCCATCCATCCATCCATCCATCCATCCATCCATCCATCCTTCCATCCTTCCATCCATCCATCCATCCATCCAGCCATCCATCCATAATAACATTTTTATTTACATAAACTCTATCAATTGACTTGCTAGACATTTTATTTTATTTTGACATTAAAGCCATCTTGTAATAGCATCATTTTACATTCTTTTTATGTATTTATTAAAAACTCAATTTACTTTGGACAATCGCATATGTTCTAAAAATTGGAAAACGGCTCATAAATGAATTCCCCAATATTTTTGGCGTTATATAGTCCAGCTATCCGTGATTGTTGGTTCTAAAGGAAGTGTAATTGTGTGTTGGTGGATATCACTGGTAGTTTTCAGGGTTCAGCAGCACGGGCTGATGAGGGGTAATTTACTGCAGTGAATTGAGTTAATGGTTAAAATAAGTAGTTCTTGCCGTTGTGAGATTAGTGTGTTCTCCGCTGGAGTGTGTGTGAATATGAGAGCGGTTCTTCCCCAGTGGTCCCTTTCATATGAACGACACAAGCTCAAATTAGACTTCTGCTTGCTCAGCTGCACCTGCTAGAAGGACACGCTGAAAGCAATCAAAGTTAACGAAAAAATCTGATGTTATGTAATGTTGTGTGTCCTTTCTCAGTAAGGTGTTTTTTTTTCCTGTGTGGTGTTACATGGCCGCTGGGATTGCCCTCTACGCTGGTATTTGAGTTATGAGCTCAGTCACCTTGATGGAGGGAGATTGAACCGTTTGTAAAGGGCGACTCCAGGTGGGACGACCGCCCTTGAGTTTAGCTCAGTCACTGCTGAGACTGTTGACCTCAGCCGATATGACACCAGACATCGGATGCACATTAAGGCTCAATCCCAATTCACCCCTTGGCCCTACCCCTTAGCCCTACCCCTCCGTTTTTGCGCGTTCACGTCTAGGGGTAGGGTGTCTCAATTCTTCTTGAGATCGAGGGGTAGGGCGAAGGGGTAGGGCTACATAGCCCTCGAAACGGAGATTTTTCAGAGGCACACTCCAAACGGAGGGCTAAGACAAAAATTCACGGAATGCATCGGAAATCACCGGCGAGATGGATCGCAAACGGTTAAACATTTAAATTTAGCGCCAGATGATTCCACCACGCACTTTATTTACTCTTATAATAACACTATAGTCGTTTAAATTAAGAAATGGTATAAAAAATTACCTTTCCGATCAGAAAAGACATACATTTCGAGGAAGGGATGTTATAATCATCATGTTTATTCAAAGTTAAGAGCAGCTGCGCTGATGATTGTCAGTTGTTGTCATGGAGAAATCCTGTACATCGCAGACGACTGATGACGTTGGGTTCATGAAGGGTCGTTCCATTTCGTAGATAAATATTCCAACCCCTTGGCCCTTGTCACTCCGTTTTAAGGGCCAAGGCTACACTCGAAAACAAGGGGTAGGGCTAAGGGGTAGGGCCAAGGGGTGAATTGGGATTCAGCCTAAGTGTTTTGTCTCACTGAACGTACACACAGGGTTTGTTTTCAAGGATCATTTGGCATTCAAGTGAAGATCTCACGTTCAGTGATTCAACATGCATATTTTTTACTCAGTTAACAGAGTTAAGAGACCAAAGCATTTTTGCATAATGCTAACACTGCCCACTTCAGATCCATAAAACTTGTATTTTTTATTGAACGGTTATTTGTATGACACTTGTCTTTGAATGTTTTTGTCTAACAGTGGGCAAAAGCGTCATGCTACACATTTTATCTGTTGATAATTTCCAACTTTTTTAAGTTTCCCCATAAAGTTTTCTAACTAACTTACTTGCTAAGTAGCTCCGCCCACACTGAATTCTCATTGGTTCAAAATCAAGTAACCCATAAACTCATCAAACCTCAAATACATTCTGATATACATTTTTTTCAATTAGCTATTATTTTTACATTTTCCATGTTGATTTTAATTTTAGTTTTATTAATTTAGTGTGCTTTTGTCATTTTATAATTAATTTTTTAAATATTTTTTTATTTATTCATTTTAGTACTTTAAATTTATTTGTAACACTTTAGTTGATAACATTACTTAACTAATATTAACAAATGAGATCGTAAAGTATTTTAGTTCAATTCGATTAAGTTAATATTTTTAATATATTTACATTTGGCCTTATTCCAGTTTCATTTCACATTTTTAAAAATTATTTTGGTCACTAACAATAGCAACACTGTCCAGTTCAGGATATAATATTTGCATTTCAGAGTGTCACACACCGCTGAATTTTGAACATAGTTTGGTTAGTTTGAACCTGAGACCCTGTTTACACCTGACCTGGTGTTAAGATGCATTTTGGTCAATATGATCACAAGTATAAACTGGGTCTAAACGTTTTGAACTTTCCACCATTTCCAGAGTTAGTCGAGAACGCATTCGACCGGATTGCTTTCATAGTGTGTACGAAATGTAAATGTAAACGCTCGACTGAACGTGTTCGAACAGCCTCAAAAGACATCTACTCTCTGTCTACTGACCTGATACGTGAACATTATGGGAAGTGCGCTAGACAAACGGGATTTAAACTTTGTCGGCTGGAGACCCAAGTTTGGTTTGAAGACTAAAAACATATCAAGCACACTGTTCTCTCACTATTCCCGATTTCTAACACACACTCACAGTGTTCGGCTGATCTTGTGGCTGTCAGATCCGAAACTAAAGCTGATTGTGTGCCTACGGGCTCATTCATATGTAAATTGCGCGAGCTGATTTTGTCCATTAAATAGAAAGATCTGAAAAAGCCCATACATTTACCATCCCATAGAAGAAATCAGGACAGAAGTGATTGAAAGTGGACAAAAGAGACGGATTAAAACGCCAGGTGTCCCTCGTCTACTTGACCAAAACGCATCTTAATACCAGGTGTGAACAGGGCCTTAGCACATGCGTTAGCATAGTTGCTTAGCATAGCCAAGTTTCATTCTCATGGCTGATTTTTGATGAACACTTGTCATTTTGGGGTCATTTTGAGTTCTCTTAATCTGTGGCCTTTCGAAATGTTATCAATACAACCTCCCACAATGTTTTCAGTGGGAAGCAGTGTACGGAGGGGACCTGATATTATCCGAGGTGAAACGTGTTAGTCTGTGATAATTGGAAGCCCACTGCTGAGATGAAAGGAAAACCTTACGCAATGCTTTCAGAATGTTACTACTAGCCACAATTGCACACTTGAGGTTTGGTCAACGGGATCACCAAGGAGATTGTCTCATGACAACAAAATTGTTGCCAATCGCTACCACCCCCTCCCTCTCGCCTTTTCCTGGAAGAATGATTACTAAACAGGTTGTGCTGGTGCTGATGGTGCAGTAATTGTGTGTGTAATGGTACAGGTTGAGTATTGAGTGGCGTACGACGAGGGTCTAATCACAGGATGTTGTGTGGGAGAGGCTTTTTCACTCTTTAGGGGTTTAACAGATTAGAAGCTGGTTTTATGAATTCAGACCTGTTGTATTGTGTGGTAGATGGTGAACGTGCTTCAGCTGGAGAAAGATTGATACGGGTTTCCCTGCAGAATGTCCTACTGTTCCATTTTGGTAGGTAAAGTTGACAAAAAGAACGGACTTCGGAACCAATTCGGGACAGAAATTGTAAAATTGCTTTGAGCAGAATCGTAAACACCTCTGATTGGCCATTGTGCTCACGCCTTCATTAGATATGTCTGTGATTGGCTGCAATGATCAACTCACGGGAGCATTTGAGAGCACACGGAAGTGTTTGAGCTTTTGAAACACACTCTAAAAACGGCTGGGTTGTTTTAACCCAATTTTGGGTCAAATATGGACAAACCCAGCCATTGGGTTACATTTTTAAATTACATTTTCAACCCAATTTTTTATTTTGTCCATATTTGACCCAAAATTGGGTTGAAATAACCCAACATTTGTGATAGTTAGGTTTGAAAGCACAAGTAGTCCGCTTTTAAATATTCCCATGTTTAGTTAATCACTCGGCGAAGAGCGTCATTGATGTTTATTAACACGTTTTTGAAGCGCTGATCATTGTAGCCAATCACAGACATATCCGATGAGTGCGTGAACACAATGGCCAATCAGAGACGTTTACGATTCCACTCAACACCGCTCAAAGCGTCACATTTTTTTTAAAATTTCGGTACCGACTTGGTACCGAAGTCTGTAAGGCAAGGCAAGTTTATTTATATAGTACATTTCAAAGTGAAGAAATTACATAGAAATTAAAATAAATCAGAGTAATTAAAACAGTTTAGAATAAAAAATAAAAATAAAATAAAATACAGTAAATAATTAAGACAATTTAGAATCAATATAAAATGAATTACAGTAAGAGTTGGATGAGCAGTTTTTGTACTTTTGACAACTCTATTAATAGATAAAAATTACATTTAAGTCGAGAATAAAATACGTTTTATACATGCAACATGCAACCAACGTCAGAACATTTCTGCAAAAATGGAATTAAAGACCTTGAAAAGTTGAAATGCCTTTTAATATTTCATCATAATGAAAAGTTAACAAATCACGTCGGCATTCTCATATGAGTTGAAGTCTCATTTTTTATGTCTAAATCTTAAAAAAAGAAAGCAATTATATGGCATGCCTTTTTAATTGAACAACACTATTGCATTGAATCGCATATTGAATATGCATACATGTCTATATATAACTTAAAGGGATACTCCGCTTTTTTTTGGAAATAGGCTCATTTTAACACTCCCCCAGAGTTAAACATTTGAGTTTTACCGTTTTCAAATCCATTCAGCCGATTTTCTGATATTTAGAAGAATATCAGGACCAAACAGTTTCTGGTCTCATTGACTTCCATAGTATATTTTTTCCTACTATGGAAGTCAATGAGACCAGAAACCGTCTGGTTACTAACCGACTGGTTACTGGCTACCTCTGAGTTGTAAAATGAGCCTATTTCCAAAAAAAGTGGAGTATCCCTTTAAGGGTTTATGAGCTCCCAACATGCATTGCAGCATGAGTAAACTATCAAAGGCTTTTTTTAGTTTGCTTATTTTCATCTTTGTTACTCTCATGTTGTGTGGTGATGTTAAGAGCCCTTTTTATTACATTTAATGGTGTGTTGTTGATCGTCACCATTACGTTTGTGTGTCTGTTTGAAACTATTGCACAAAATGTCTTGGCTTTGCAAGATGTTCTGTTCGATAGAGAAAAAAAAAATAGGTGCTGTATCATTCAAAAGTTTGGGGTTTGTAATAGTTATTAAAGAAACAAATACTTTTATGTGTTCTGTGATTAAATTGATAACATTCATCTTGATATACAGTACCACACTTGAGTTTGTAGTAAGTAGTTGGCTGTATCTCTATATATCTGTCCAGTCTTCCTCGGTTGTTTGGGAAGATTGATGTGTATTCGTACTCGCCGTGGATGGAAATGTAAATTTTAGGCATTTATTAATGTTAAATGCGGCCTCCTGCCCTCAAGACGTAATATTGCACACTATCGCTCTTAATATGAGTGACACACTGCTTGATCATTTACTGGCGTCACTATAGGATGCGCACGTTTGTTTGTTTAGATGAAATGTGACGAACGGGAAACATCACGTCTAGCGCTTAATAATCCCAGTGTGTGTGTGTGTGTCGTGGGAAGCGCTGGCGTTCCCAGCCCTCCTGTCTCACCCGCAGCTGCCTCTCGGACAAAGGCCAAGAGCGCCGGCCGTCTAGACGCGTGGCATCATTAACCCCCGGTGACCCTAGCTACCTCGCTGATGAATTCGTCCTCACACCAGTGGCGCGGTCCTGCCGGCTCGAGCGTCACCCGTCCCTACACTGACCGCTCTTTTGGGGCCCTGGATGGTCCATTAAGAGCAGTGGCCTGCATAAATTGAGGTGAGGTGGTCACAAAGTCTCCTGAATAATTCAAGACGTCTGGGCCGCGGTCTGGCTGAGGCCTTGAGGGAGAGCCTGCGTGTGTTTGTGTGGCGGATTAGGGGTTAATAACAGGTCTGCAACCCTTGTGTCAGCAGCTGTGCCCTCCTCATATGAAAGAATCCTGTTCTGTTGATTAGATTTTTCCAAAGGGATCAATTTTTAATCAGCAGAGCATCTGACTAGGGTCAATAACGGCGTCGCGGGGAAGACAGTTGCCGGACAGCCGTCTTTATTTACAGGACTGTTTGTCTTTTTACTGTATGCAGATCTCCAGACACATCACTGCAGGGGTCACAAATTCACAGAAATCCTTTAGAGTTTATCTGCAGGACTTGTTCCTCGTGGATGTCGTGGCTTTGGTTTTGCCGAGCCTGTGTTTTTTAAAAATATATATATATATATATATATATATATATATATATATATATATATATATATATATATGTATAAAATGGTTAGTTCCAATCCTTGATTCTGATTGGTCAATAGCTGTGCTTTATTTATGATTAAACACGGCTATGAGCTTTGAGCTTTCATGCATATATTACACATTGGAGCGTTGTTGCTGTTCATGGTCAGGGACTATTTTTTTCTAGTGGAAGGAAGGCTTTTAGTGATTTTACTTCAGGAAAGTTGTAAATGCAGGGTGAAACACATGCAGACTATTACTAGATATAAACAGGATTTAGATTTAGGAGTCAGGAATAGGATTTTTCCATAGGTTTTTTTAAAATGGATTTCTCTGTATTTTCCAACTTGAAGTAGGCCTATATGAAACAGTGTTGTTTACTAGCTTTAAGGCCTTTTTGTGTTTTTATTTATTTATTTATTTATTCATTTATTCATTTTCTAGCCAAAATGAAAGCTTTATAGTTTAAAATCTGATTATTATTATTATTATTATTAACACATTTTCCTTTTACTGTAGTATTGCAATATTGTAATATTCATTGATTAGTTAATTTTTTAGTTTCAAAAATAAACAAATAATAATTATTATTATTTTTATGCTACAGTGCATTGATTATTGTAATAGTAATATATTTATTGATTAAATTTAAAATAAACATATTTATTATTATTATTAAATACTCTTTTTATTATACATTTAAAGATTATTCTTTATGATTATATATTATATAATAATAATAATAATAATAATAATAATAATTATTATTATTATTATTATTAAATAAAAACATTTAATTACATTATTATATTTGATTTGTTTAATTTTACAATTTAAATAAAAATAATACTATTGCTTTTAAATACACTTTTTATTTTACAGTACATTTATTATTGCTAGAGTAATATATTTTATTGATTTTAATTTTTATTATTTAAAAGATAATAAAACAAACATATTGTCGCTGTCGGGCAGACACCTGCAAAAACGCTGCTTTTCAGGAAACGGAAAAAAATTGATATTGTGGCTTTATATAAGGGCAGACACTTGCATGAGTCATTATATTATATTATATTATATTTTATTATATTTTATTATATTATTTTATATTATATTATATTATATTATATTATATTATATTATATTATATTACTAACATTTTACAAAACCAAGCTTATAGAGTTTTTGGCCAGTGAATTTCAGAGAATTAAGGACATTAGAGGTAGTAAGTGAATTGCGTTAATAAAGTGCTTCTTTAGTTAAAAAAACAAACAAAAAATGCTGTCCTAATCCAAAGAACCAGTTCTTTATTTACCTTTGCAAACAAGCAGAGATGCTCCAAACTGCAGCGCTTCATTCCTGATATGGAGGGGCGGAGTTATGAGGTTTGACTGACAGTTTGAGGATCCAATGGAAATACACGCTTTAGTCACAAGCTCTTTTTAATACTTTTCATTGGCAAAAGCAAAGACAGATGTGAAGGGTTACCAAAAGTAATGATTTATAAAAAAAATACTAAATATGGAGATACAAGGTTTCTGCCCGACAGCAACAATGTTATTAAAACAGGGTGTTTTTTTTCTCCTAAGCTGAGAGTGTTTTATGTTGTGCATGTCCACAAACAACATTTGAGCTACACAAAGCTTGTGTATCCTAAGACTTATAAGTGCATTATTTCTGTGAAAAAGGTCAAATAAGAGATAATACTGCTTGTGAATGCATCTTTAAATAGCAAGGTGTTGGGAACCAGATGCATATTGACTGACTACCTGCATATTACATTTGGGTATTTTGTGATTGTGTGGAAATGTCAAACATCTTGTTCTTGTACCTGTTTGGTGTGTGTTTTGTGTTAGTATAACCTCAGCTGGCCAGCACAGGTTGCAAAAGCTCCACGTTGCGGACCACACATAAAAACATGTTCGCAGCCATGTCGGAACAAAGAGACAATAGCCGGCCTTGCTTTTAAGATACTTTTATGGTGTCACATGGGAAAATGTTTGTGCATTTGTGTGTGTGTGTAGCCGGTAAACCCCCCCGTCTCATTCTCTTATTATAGAGCTCTGGAGGCCAGGCTAGCTTTTGAATTCCACACTGATTGCTTGCCTATAGCAAATAAGCTCTCCGCACTTCTTCTTTAGAACTTCCCCCTCTTGTGAAAGTGTCCTACTTTTAACATCGCAGCGCAATAAATCAGTCTACTATCCTCCCCGTGCACAGAGCAATAATAAATACGTCCCCTCAACTGTGATTTTTACAGTGTTTTGAAATTGGGAGCAACTGTGAAATACTTGCCGCTAATAGGAAGTGCAGTTTTTCTCATTGACAGACATGATGTAACGTGACAGTGCGGTGTGATGAACAGGAGTCGTCGTGTTGGGACTCCAGGATGGAGTTTGTTGAGTTTTGGAGTGGCTTGACTGTAAACAGCCAATCAGAATGGAGATTGAAAGGAGAGGATGCCCTCTGCTGACCCTCCTGTAGGTCACCTGTCCTCACCTGTGACAAACAAATGAGCCAGCAAAGCTAGTAGTTCATTTATTTATTTGTTTATAAATATTGCATGTTTATATATGTATACATTTATTTATTTATTTTGGCCCACCATCACCCCCCTTCGGAGGACAACTTTATTTTTAATAAAGGAAAATAATAAAAACTAAATACACAATAAATATTTAGTTAAATAATCTATTTTTTAAAAAAAATAAATATAAATAAATACACAATATATTACAATACAGACAATAGATATTTATTAATGTTTTTTATTAATAATATGTTTTTATTTAATTTATTAAATATATATTATTAAACGTATTATTTTTAATACATTTTATATTTCAGTAATATAGCCTATGTATTTTTATTAATACATTTTATTCTCATTGATTTATATTTCATATTAATGCATTTAATTTGTATCGATGCATTTGTTTATTTATTTATAAATACATTTTTTAAAAATGTATTAAAATGTATTAATATAATAATAGATATAACAATAGATATCTATTAATGTTTTTTATTAATATGTTTTATGTAATTTATTAAATATATATAAATAAATATATTATTTTTAATACATTTTATATTTCAGTAATATAGCCTATGTATTTTTATCAATACATTTTATTCTCATTGATTTATATTTCATATTAATGCATTTAATTTGTATCGATGCATTTATTTATTTATAAATACATTTATTAAAAATGTATTAATATAATGCTTTAAACATTTATTATTTTTATTTTATTGACTTACTTATAAGTAAACTTATTATTTATTTATGTATAAATACATTTGTTTTTAATTATCAATGCATTTTATTTATTTATTTTATTTATCAACCATATTTTTTTTTTTATTCATCATTTTTCAAATGAATTGTTTTGCAGAATATCTTAACTGATTTTTTACAATGAACGTGAAGGGCAACGGGGGCTGTCAAGTGCCAAAAAAAGTGCCAAAAATAATTTTAAAATTAATAAAAAATTAATAATAATTTTGCAATATGTGTCGTCTGAAGACATATAGAAGCCATATAATAATTATGCTTTGTGTGAGAAATTGTATTCACTGAAAATATTTCCTATCCACCTGAGCTCATTTCCATAGATTCCAATAAAGTGCATTAAGATGCACCAGATTTGATATGATTGACAAAAATGTCAGTTATCAGTTACAAAACTATAAATGTAGCAAAAGGTAAAATCAATCCTTTAATTCATGGCATCTGTTTGTAAAATCCCTCATTGGATAATAATAATAATGCACTTGCTCTAGAGACATGGCGTTGTGGTGCTCATGCTGTCGGTGTAGGTTTGAATCTGGCTTGTGATGTGCTCTAATTCAGTTCCACCAAACCCTAATAATTCTCAGTCTCACTCTGTTTCTCTTAATAAACTGGAACGAGATACTAGATATTAGCATTTGGTCCTGTTGTCTTCCACAAAAGCACTCAAACACTGCTCTGTTTGATATGCACTGCAGTCATTCAGGGAGTCATTTCAGACCAGCGCAAACAAATCACCGGCATTTATTATCTCGCTGCGACGAGTGAGAGTCTATGGTGAGGGCCCCTGGCCCCTGGCACTCACACACTGCAGGCCTGAAGCGGCTCGTTTCCTGATTGACTCCTCGTTCCTTGATGTTGCATCATGTTAAAAAGATAAAGGCAAGCAAACAAAGGGTTGAAAGGGTTTTTTTTTCATGTATTAAATGCACAAGTCTGCCGTGCAACAGTGAATGTTTTTGAGTCATAGCAGCCAAGTTCTTGAAATATTTGTCTTCATTTGTTCAGTGGCTGAAGGGTATGATTGCATCTCAGTCGAAGGACACGTCCCGTCCCTGTGCATGAAATCTAAGTGAGAGGAGAATGGGAAGTATTCATACCTAACATACTTCAGTCAATCGCACCATTAAAGGAATAGTTTAACCAAATGTAATTTCGCACTCATGCTACTTCATGCCATTTACAAAATGCCGCTCATTTGACAAAGTGTGAATGTTGATTATAGAAGATGTTCAGCTGCAAATAAGGACACAAAACACTATAGAAAATATCCATACACTCAAGTGTGAATTTGAAATCAATAGGCTTTATGCACAACTTACTTCCGCATTCTCTGTAAAACGGGTCTCATCGCTTCCGGTCCAGATCTTTTGTGTGTGCTTCATGAAATTTTTTGCGGTTTTAGTCAAGATAACTTAAAAGGAGCGATCAAAGATTAGCATAACAAATATCCCTCACATGTGCAGATTGATATTTAAACGTTTTATATTTTTTATTCTTCACAGTAACGTTTAGATATTTAAATGGAATAAAACGCCAATAACAAAGTGAAATAGGTAGGTTAGCTGATTACCTTACAAATCCATAGACATCGTAGTCCGTTCTTACGGCCGTTAACACTTTCTCTGACAAGCGGATGCGATGAGACCCGTTTTCCGGTTTGGTCACGTGACGCGCGGCATAAAGCCTATTGACCTCAACATAAGAGAATAATAGAATTGAGAGAAATTCTAAGGCAGTGGAATTCTGGGAAATGAAATGTTCTTCCATCCTGGCCCATAAAAAAATTCTATAATATGTGTCAATTTAAAAAGATCTGTCTATCTGTTTATAAGGTCTATAAAACCATTTTAGACTACTTTTACATATTCCCACCAAACCTTAAAGATTTGTGGGATGCACATCCAGGGCACGAAGCTCCCGTTCCACCACATCCCAAAGATACTCTGTTGGGTTTGAGATCTGGTGACTGTGGGGGCCATTTTAGTACAGTCAACTCATTGTCGTGTTCAAGAAACCAATTTGAAATGATTCGAGTTTTGTGATATAGTGCATTATCCTGCTGGAAGTAGCCATCAGAGGATGGGGACATGGTGGCCATAAAGGGATGGACATGGTCAGAAACAATGCTCAGGTAGGCCGTGGCATTTAAACGATGCCCAATTGGCACTAAGGAGTCTAAAGTGTGCCAAGAAAACCATTACACCACCACCACCAGCCTGCACAGTGGTAACAAGGCATGATGGATCCATGTTCGTATTCTCTTTACGCCAAATTCTGACTCTACCATCTGAATGTCTCAACAGAAATCGAGACTCATCAGACCAGGCAACATTTTCCAGTCTTTTTGGTGAGCTCTTGCAATTTTCCTATTTGTAGTGGAGATGAGTGGTACCCGGTGGGGTCTTCTGCTGTTGTAGCCCATCCGCCTCAAGGTTGTGTGTGTTGTGGCTTCACAAATGCTTTGCTGCATACCTCGGTTGTAACGAGTGGTTATTTCAGTCAAAGTTGCTCTTCTATCAGCTTGAATCAGTCGGCCCATTCTCCTCTGACCTCTAGCATCAACAAGGCATTTTCGCCCACAGGACTGCCCCATACTGGATGCTTTTCCCTTTTCACACCATTCTTTGTAACCCTAGAAATGGTTGTGCGTGAAAATCCCAGTAAATCCCAGATTGCGAAATACTTTGACACCAACAACCATGCCACGCTCAAAATTGCTTAAATCACCTTTCTTTCCCATTCTGACATTCAGTTTGGAGTTCAGGAGATTGTTTTGACCAGGACCACACCCCTACATGCATTGAAGCAACTGCCATGTGATTGGTTGATTTAGATAATTGAGTGTATATTGTTACCTTGCAAGCGTGTTATCGCGTGGCTATGCCGGGACAGTTTTAGCCTTGTTTATGTCTGACTGTCCACATATTTTCGTTGAGTTTCACTGAAAGCTGTGTTCAGGCTTGGCGTCAGGCCACTGACAAGCTTTTATTTACTGTCCAGATGGATGACTCATTTTATGCACCTAATCGTAAAGCATCAGGATTTATGGCGGGTAATGGGACGGTGGGGACCCCGAGAGACACACTAATTGAAGCCCACTCTTTCTTCTGCAGTTGGAAGCAGGTTTGGCTCTCGCAGGGACAGACCTCTCTCTTTAGAGCTGAAGCAAAAGTTCATATTTCTGCCTCAGTCGGACAGCTGATCGCTGGCGTAATACTGCGAAAGGCTTGTAACAGGTACATGTGCTAATTCATGGATGTGTGGAGGAGAAACAGGGTGTACTGAATGATCATTAACATTGAGAATCACAGCTTTTTTCGGAGATAACATGTAGTTTACTAGAGGTTCTGACAAAATTTTAAGTGCTGCAGTGTATCTAAAAGAAATGTTTTCGGTTGTTTTGATTTTTTTCTTTTTTAAGATTGAGTGAATCATTCAACGACTCACTCATAAAGACTTATTTCTGGTTTAACAATATATCGAATCGCAATATATCGCAATACAAAAATGCAACAATATGTATCGTGGGTAGTTCACCCAAAATGTAAATTTACAGAGAGTTTCAGAAAGTTTACAGAGTTTTAGTGTCAGTACTACATTACACCTTTATATAGTCTTGATTATTAATATGCATAATAATGCAATGGGGGAATATTTGTGGGTCATGCTAATGCCCGAATGTCTAATGTTACCAGTAAAATGTGGCCTACATAAATATCTAGTTCGTGACGGTGTGCAAACATATTCGTCTGAAATAATTTTGTATTTTCAGCTTCAGAATCATGAATATTTTTATTCTGGTTTCTCTATTGTCCTGTGCTTTGGGTTTCCAGCTCCAAGTCCAAGCCTATTCATTCACACACACGATGTAATACCAAATTTAGTGTTTTAATCAACAGTACATGCATTGTTAACCTTTTACAAATATGTCTAGGTTATATTCAGTCATTTAGGAACAAGATTGCATGGGTGTTTAAACTGAGATCATGATCTTTTTACGATTAATCGTGCAGCTCTATTTAAAAATGGATTACCATATACAATATTTATTGCTTTGTGAGAGCAAAATTGAGGCACCAGGTTTGGGCATTAATAAAAGATGAAAACCTATGAAAAAAAAAAACAAAGCAAAATGATTTCAACTGTGGTCAAAAGGACGATTTTCAGCAAATAATGATTCAAATTTCTGTCTGTTCCTCACATAAATCTGTTGCATAACTTATATAAATAAGAGTATGAGCAAAAATGACTTCTTGTATGAGACTTTTGGTGATTTTTGTGCACAAATGTGTATTTAGAAAAGTATTTGGCCACTGACTTTCTCATCAGAAAGTAAAGACTTGATTGGTTTCAGGAAGGAATTCAAAAAACGAAAGTCACAGAGATGATGTTGTGGGTGGTTGTTAGGATGGTTGCTAGGTGTTTTCTTACTGGTCCACGTCAAAAGAGTGTGTGATTATTCAGGTCTTTAGGGTGTGGGATGCTAGTTGTCACTTGTTAATGTGATCACTTAGTCAAGTGAGAGGAAAAGTAATAGAGATGCTTTGATGTAGATGATCTCTTAGTTCCACAAATGCTTCATATTGAAGTGAACGCTCAACTATTGTGAGCCCGTCCCACACGGCGACGTCCTCAGATATAGCTTAATTGTCTTTCCTCTGAAATATAGACTTTCTAATCTGTTCATGTTGTTGTTCTCATTAGGCCTAATGATAAGCTTATAAACACAGAGCTGAAATAACTTCTCTTCTCCACTGACCTCCATTGATTTTTCCCAGGCAACTCTTTAATCTGCGTAGAAGGAAACTAGCTTCAATAGTGGGTTGATTAAGGTCGAAGGAACGTTTAGGGATAGGGTTCGGGTCAGGTTTGAGTTCAGAGTTAAGGGTGAAGCATTAACTCCTCCACATTAAAACTGCTGGGTTTTGAAACCTTTACTTTTAATCGAAAGGTGTTCGCTTGGGGTAATTGCTGCAAACGCTTTGCTAATCTTTGCCTTTTGTTTTGATGAAAGCGGTTACAGTAAGCGTTTGACCTGAGAACGTCACAGGATGGATCGTCATCAGGCGACAGCATCACATTGAGTCACTTTGGAAAAGAGGAAAAAATAATACCCTCTTTGTTCTGACAAGTGTACTCCCAGGGCTGGCTTTGTGTGTACATCTTGTAAATGGAAAATGAAAATTTCATTGTTGTGCGAGCGTGCGCGCCGTTTAATCCAATAATGATCTGATGTAACAAACTGCGCTAATATCTCTCAGCATAGTTAATCAGAGCAGACTTAGCCCTGTCGCTTTTTATTAACCTCTGTTGAAATGGGAGAAGGGCTTCACTAATCTGCGATTGTTGGCTCTGGCAGTCTGAAGCCGCCGCAAAACAGTCTTGGCAGTCGGCTAGGAGGTAACGGCTGTATAATGACGCGTGGGGCCGGGCTGCTATTTGAGCTTATTAAATCTAATAACGCGATGCGAGCGTTGAGTGGGATGCTGTTTGAATGAGGGTGGTCCTCCGCTCTGACGGCTTTGGGTTTTTAAGAGCTCAAATCGTGATGGTTTAACTTCCCCTCCATCCTGTCCGGCCTCCCGCATCCGTTCCTCTCAGGGAATTAGCCGTGCAATTAAAACCTAATGACCTTTAAATGAAGGCTTACGCCGCTCGCTGTCAGTGTGTCCGAGTCCACATGTGTTGGGATGCATCAGGATCCCGGGAGAATGTCTAAGGTCGGGTCTAGACCGCCGGCACGAGGGTTGCTGGGTCAAATCAATGAGTTTTTCTTTTTTCATTAATCTCGATCAACGATCAGAATCTGTTAAGACTGAATTTTAAAGGTTGCACTGGACTATATTTTTAGGGGGTTATTCTAAAGCAACTTGCACTATAAAAAATATTGTTGGTTTAACTTAAAAAATCAAGTAACTTGTTTGCCTTTAAATTTTAAGTTCATTGAAATGGAAAAATTGAGTTAATACAAGGAAGGAGATTGATTTAATCACCAGAAACTCAAAATATTATGTTATCTGAACTACATAAATTATTTAAGTTGATTTGACAAAAGAAAAAATGTTGTGATTACAAATCACAAATATATATTTTTTTACAGTAGCAACAAGTAATATTCATATCGTTTCACATTTATTTTGTTTCACATTTTAGGTTTAATATATTTGTGTATATATTTTATTTTTTATTAAATATAGGCTATGTATGCACAAAGCTAAATGTATTTATTTGTATATTATATATAGGTTTTATTATATATATATATATATATATATTATTCTTATGTAATAAATACTATATCTTATATTTATATTTTATTATATTGTTATATTTTATCTACCAAAAATCTTATATATATATATATATATATATATATATATATATATATAATCTACCAAAAATCTTGATATATATATATATATATATATATATATATATATATATATATATATATATATATGTGTGTGTGTTTTTGTATATTAACATATAGGATATTTTATTTTTATATAATATACATGCACAAAGCAATATATGTAAATATAAAATATTATAAGCAAAGCTTTTTTATTTTCTTTTTATTCTTTTCTATTATCTATTTTAATAAAAAATATATACTGCGTGTGTGTGTGTGCAAAAACCAAAGCAGTGAATTTATTTATAGCATTTATTAAAATGCAAAATGCAGAGAGGTCTGAGGAAAGCTATACGCTGTTTTCATTTCATTGCACTTTCCACTTTTTTTTTTACTTTGCATAGTTAAACAGTAGTATTATTATCATGTTTTTTCCATGGCATATTTTTATGGTAATGCAATAGTACAATTCCTGTACGAGAGAGCAGCTTGTGAACGGCTCACTCTTAGGTTTCTGTTCATTCATAATCAGTAATAAAGATGTGATTTAAGCGGTGAGATTATGTGGCATCGAGTTTTCATCTGTTCCGAGCTCCACTTCCTCTTGGTGTGTATTTCAGACTCTGTACTGGAAGGGATGGGAGTGTTTTTGCCTGTTTGCCAGCAGATTGAAATTGTGTTGATTGAATTAGACTAAGTCGAGGGATAATTAAGGACTCCAAGTCTCTGCAAAACTGTCATCTTTCCAGCCGGGAGAAAGAGGCTCTGCCACATCAATGTGGGCGCCGCTGGCACAGGCGGGTTATAACTGTTGACATTTTGCGTTTAAGCTCAGGCCACACCACTAAAATGAGTTACTTCAACTCGGCAGGTCAGCATACTGTTTTAGGACTTTAGTAAGAACATAACATACATATATATATATATATATATATGTATGTATATGTGTGTGTGTGTGTGTGTGTATATATATATATATATATATGTGTGTGTGTGTGTGTGTGTGTATATATATATATATATATATATGTATATATATATATATATATATATATATGGATTCATTACCAGTAAAAAGTTACTATTACTAGTACTAATAGAAACATTACAATTTTTAATGTTTTTGAAAGAAGTATCTTATGCTCATCAAGCCTGAATTTATTTCTGAAGGATCATGTGACACTGAAGACTGGAATAATGGCTGATGAAAATTCAGCTTTGCTTCACATAAATAAATTTTTTATTTATTATTTTAAATTGTAATAATATTTAACAATTTTGTAGTTTTTTCTGTATTTTTGATCAAATAAAGGCAGGCTTGATGAGCATAAACATTAAAAATAGTAATGTTTCCAAACTATAGACTGGTACTGTATATACATTATATAAGTCATAATATATATTCATAAGTGCAGTGAATACATGTCATGATGGACCGTATCTCTACCCTGAAATATATTTAAATCACCGTTTATCCTGTAATTTATTCAAATAAATAAAAAAGCTCATTCAACTCTTTTGATTTATGACTCTTTAAAAGGAATCTAATCTGATCACACTGATTGTTTTGTATGTTTCTGATTCACTGAAGAGAACTGGTTCATAAGAATCATTTGTTTGTGAATCCGTATTATTTTGTGTGCAACCAAATTTATTAATCCTTATTTTAAACCCCTTTTCACTTGTTATAAAATTAAACCTAGAATTATTTTTTTTAAACACTGAAAACTATTTAATGTCGATTTGTCATGAAGGAACACTTAAACAGACCGAATGTGCTTCGATTATCTCGCGAGCCGCAGCTTGTGCGAAAGCAGATGTGCGATCGCTCATGACAGACAATAAGTGAGATGTCAGTGACCCGCATTATATTTTTTAGCCGTCTCCCTCAGTATTTGTTTCAGACTAGACAAAGGTCACCAGGGAGGTCAAACCCTGACCCCCTTCGTCTGCTGCAGCCACCTCCGTCTGCCTCCCAAATATTGATCCCTCTGTTGCGTCCACCGCTTTTATTTTGGGTTTCCCACAGTCTGGTGACGATTCGAACCCCACTTCGGCGCTTTATTAAAGCCGTATTATCTATTCCTCGCCGAGCAATTTAGTTCCTTCCCAATACCCCAGAGTTCCCTCTATCAATAAGCCAAAAGGTGAGGCATAATGAACAACTGCAAACCTGGCTGCAAAGCAAATACCTACCTGTGTTTAATATAGAGCGCAAAAGGCCGCTCAATGAAATGTCAATCTTGTTTTCCGGGGCTGAAGCGCGATCTGACGGCCGGGTAGGCGATCGTATTTACGTTTGCTGAGGATAATGTGATATCAGGAGTGGAGATCAGCCATCTTGTGCATGCTCTAGTTGCTCAGATAAGCGAGATCTCGAGGTGTGTGTGCGCTCGTGTTTGGGTCTGGTGATTATCCAGGCTGGGGGGTGGGGCGAAGCCGTCCGGGTCACGGCACCATTTTTTGCGTGCGCGCAGGCTCTGGGGGGTTGGGATGTTTCCGAGAGCACATTTTGGGGGGGTGGGGGTGTCAAAGGCTAATTTCCAGAGCTGCTCTTGGGTGCCATCTCTCATCAAGGAGCATCACACACGGCAAGCGGCTTGCGTGTTGTCATGGATACTGAAGCATGGTGCCCAGGAGAAGGCGAGCAGGGGACGAATGGCCGCCCTGCGTATAGGATTCCTGTCAAGCGGCCTCTGATAGATGGCGTTGATGGACCATTTGTCATACTGTAATTGTTCCAGCAAACACGGAATACCCACTAGTATAAACAGTGGTCTGCTGCGCTGCTAATAAAGCGGGGAAATGGGGAAGAAAGCCGTGATACAGTGCTGCTCTCAGTTAAAGAGACAATCCCTCTTTTGTTTCGGCCCGCCGTACTGATTAGGCGGCTGGAGGAAGAATGGGAAAGGGAGAGGAGAAAGGTGAGCGAGGGAGAGAAAATAAAAAAGGCAATCATATAGCAAACGGCCATCACTCTTCGGTATTGACGTGGCCAGGCGGGAGAGAAGCGTTGATAGGCTGTGGAACAACAGCAGCAGATTTGAGAGTGATTTGTTGTCTTTCCTCTTCATTCTTGCCGGTGAAGTGGTCACAGAGAGAGAGACGGTCCGCATGTGTGTGTGTGTGTGTGTGTCTCTCTCTCTCTTCCTGAGTACAAATGACACGGGGTACAAAGGTATCATTTGTTTGTATTTGTGTTAGCATTACTCTCGTGTTCTTTCCAGCTGCTGGGAGTCATTTAGAAACCTTGCTCTCTGTCACACACGTTCATATTAGATTAAGTGAAGTTATAATGGAGTTGTGTGGGAGAAATATCATAATCCCTCAAAAGATCATATTTTTTTTGACTCCCCCACTTTCAAAAAGGTACCGCATTGGTGCAATGGTGGTAAAACCATGCTACAGAAATTTTTATTTGCTTGCTTTTTTGTGTTAACAACACCTGTTTTTAATTAAAATATATTTTTTGTAATAATATTATTTTACCGTAACATTACCAACAGTACTTATGACATATAAAATTCACATTAATTAATGTTAATGTTTATTATTTATTAGGGCTGTCAAAACGATTAATTGCAATTAATCGCATCCAAAATAAAAGTTTGTGTTTACATAATATATGTGGGGGCACTGTGTATTATTATTTTGTATATATATAAAAAAACACACATGCATGTATATTTCAGAAAAAAATATTATTTGTATATTAAATATTTATATTTATATATAATATAAATTATATATAAATCTGTATACAGAATATACATGAAAATATTTCTTAAATATATACAAGCATGTGTGTGTATTTATATATATATATAAAATAATTATACACAGTGCACCCACATATATTATGTAAACACAAACTTTTATTTTGGATGCGATTAATCGCGATTAATCGTTTTGACAGCCCTATTATTTATATTTTATTTAATTTTAATTAATTAATAATATTTATTTTAATATTAATATTTTTTTATATCAATAAATTTTAATATTTTTTATTTAAATTGACATTTTCTTTACACATCTACATATAACCAACATTCACTGTATAATTGGGTCAGATTTTAATTCAGTAAACTCAATTCATTTCAGAGCTTCTGTATTTTGGTTTACGCAGCAACACATTTGACAACTTTTAAATGGCCACGCATAGAGAAAGATGCTTTTTGCAGTCCGTTGATGTTGTAACAATATCCACCAGCAGGGGCTAACTGAGCCACACTAACCAGCTCAACCTTGACCCCTTGGTTTTGACACGTTTCCTGTTGAAACAGGAAGTTGTTAAGGAACTGTGCAAGGACTTGTCTGTTTGTTATAAAATGCTGTGAGACTTTAGTTGTGCATGTGTGTGAGTGTGTGTGCTTGATGGGCCGGTTGTCGCTGTGTTATGCGACCTCTAGCTTCTGTCCTGACACTGCGTGACCCTGGAGCACTTTAGCGCGACCCCTCCCTTTCACCTCGCCTGTGATGGACGGATTAAAGCATTATTATGTGTAATTACCTTTTCAAGAGAGGGAGAAACTCACATTGTCAGAAATTATGCATAATTTCTCCGGAAAGCACATTTTACACACATTTTCCGCTGGTTGACTTTAGTGCTGGGGAGGGTCATACAGTTATGTGCACGTGTCTTTCGAAAATGACAATATTTTCTTGCACAATTCTGTCACATTTAGTTCATTTACATTCAAAATGCGATGGAAAGAAAATTTGAAAATGGTTCATAAATTATCCCCAAAACATGTGCTGATGAATTTGTTAATAAATGGCATAGTACGTGGTTTTATAAATCATTTTCTAGTAGTGTTACTGTACTAATATTTTTACCAGAGAGGTTCATCCTGGATAAAAGGGCAAGTGAAAATGTAATTTCTTCAAACTCCGCTATTTATCTATATCTTTATGTATGTAAAGTCATGATGAAACAAAAATAGGGACAGATTATTTCTTCTATATTGTAACGTGCATCTGAGCGTAAAGGCCAAAAGCGAAAACTAATTACTTTAATATGTGTATTTTATTTAATTTTAATTTTAAACTGTTTTAATTATTTACTGGATTTTATTTTATTTTTTTATTCTAAACCGTTTTAATTATTCTGATTTATTTTGATTATTTTAATTTCTTCTATGTAAAGCACTTTGAATTACCATTGTGTTATTTTAGAAATATTTTCATGTATATACTGTATATATATTTATATATAATTTCTATTAGATATACATATAAATATTTTATATTTTTTTTTTCTTAAATATACATGCTAGTGTGTGTATATATATATATATATATATATATATATATATGGGCTGGGCAATGATTAATTGCAATTAATCGCATCCAAAATAAAAGTTTGTGTTTACATAATATATGTGGGTGCACAGTGTATAATTAATTTCTATATATATATATATATATATATATATAAATACACACACTTGCATGTAGATAATTAAGAAATATTTGTATGTATATACTTTATATATATTTATACATAATTAATATTATATATAAATATAAATATTTGATATATTAAGAACACATTTTTCTTAAATATATACATGCATGTGTGTGTGTGTATATATACAAATGAATTATACACACTACACACACATATACTATGTAAACACAAACTTTTATTTTGGATGCGATTAAACGCGATTAATCGTTTGACAGCCCTACTAAAACGCCCTCTGGAAATTCAAAACGCAAAACGGAGCTGCAGCGTTTCTAAACGTCTTCATTTTTTTCCGAATACATGTATTTACAACTGTAATATCTTATGCATCTCTACTTTTTGTTCATGTTACATAAGATATTACAGTTGCACTTTAGCATTGGGCCTACAAAAGAAGTTCAAAACCGCTTGATAATAATTTGCTGTAGTTCAACAAGAACGCCCATAATCCAGCACTTCAGTCCACTGGGAAATGGTCAATGCCATCATCACAGCAGGTGAACACAGTCACAGACCAACTCCTTTACGGCTCGACATAACCGGCGGTGTTTATTATGAAGAACTCTTCCTACTGTATACACCCCTCTCTCTCTCTCTCTCTCTCTCTCTCTCTCTCCCTCTCTCCTCCCCTCATTTGTGCGGTTATTATACTCTGGGTAAGAACAAACAGTATCTCTTCTTAATAATTCACATCACTTTCATCTGATATTCAGTTACCATGGGCAATTTAGTAGTTGAATAATTTTGTGAAAAATTCATTTATTATGGCTGCGCGTTATGAGGCTGCGGCGACGGCAGCCGAGAGTGTTGGAGGGGTTTAAATTGCATCTGCTGAGGGTTTCCAGCTGAAGGTAATGCGTTCTAATGTTCCCTGCCATATGCATTGTTTTCAGGGCTCATCAGTTTTACATTGATTCCCACTGAAGTGTTTAATTGCATCATGAATATGATCTAATTCCGTCCTTTTCGCCGAAACCAGAGCGCTCGGCGAGAATGATGTACTGCCTCGACAGCGCCATATCAGGACGTATTTTATATGGAACGTAAATTATAGTGTTAAATTAGCCCAGAAAGATAACTAGCTGGCACAGGGAATGGACTCGACACTTTAATTTAGTGTCAAAAGGCCGTGAAGGGATAAATCTCGGCTGGCTTGCTATACGCCGTTGCGTTGCCGCTTTTCACTGGAAAACTTTTGATTCGCTTTTTATCACCTGTGGTTTTCCGTCCGTGCGTTTAGTCCGTGAAGAACCGGGAGGAGCGTTTTATTGTCCTTCGTGATGGAGGGAAAACTTATTGGCGTGCTACCCTTGTGCATCCTCATGGACATTTTTGTCCTTTTCATTTTTGTTTTTTGGATCACTTTGCCTGTGTTAAAGCTAACTGCAAATAACTTGGCACAGGTGTGTATTTTTATTGGAATTTTACTATTTCACCATCATTTTCTTAAAAAAAAATATTTTTTGCATTAGGTACAAAAATACTCCCTCTCAGCACCTTTTGCACAAAAATGTCCCCATTGAAACCCATTAAAAATGCCATTTTTAATCCCTGGTTCAGTTAACTATAAAATTATGCAATCTTTGTTAAGAGGCTTTTATTCTGAAGGCAAGGCTTCAAAATTTTATATTTTACTATTTTTTATCAGATGCTGCCATTTTTTTTAAGTTTGGCCTATAAAACAAATATCGCTTTATTCCTGTTTTCTGCTTCGGCATACTATAGAGCCAACTGGATAAATTACGCAACGATATTTGTGTGGGTGTGTTGGTATGGATGTCAGAGTGTGGTTAGTGTGTGTGTGTGTGTGTAATACTGAGAGAGAAAAACTGCAAATAATAATCCAATCACTGTGAGCTCCAGTTGGGTTTTGCTGGGACCCAATGGGGAAAATATGTTACTACGCCCAAACAAACTGTTACCGAAAGCTCATTTTTTGAGATATCATCCTCAAATTTGGAACACAGAATATTTAGATTTATGGCTTTGATTTTATTGCAGGTTTGAGTTCAACCTGATTTATAAAATATATATTTTATATAGAATATTTTTATAAATAATTTTCATAAATTTATACCAATATAACTTTTTTTTTGGATTTACTTATTATTATTTTTTTTACGTCAGCAATAATCTGCTAAGGGTGTTCTTTAAAATGATACCAAACTTAAGTCTGTGCTCCAAAGCGTCACATTTTTATGACCGTTTTTTGACATGGACATTTTTGTCCTCTTTTTACCTAAGTGTAACTTTTTTAAATTGATGCACGAGGGTTAATAATCTGTATGTCTGTCTGAAATTTGAATTGCTATTCTGTATCATTTTCACTTTCACCATTTATGAATTGAAGTAGGCCTTTCCTGTAAGCACGTTTACGGTTTCTCAGAACAGGATTCATCTTTTGTGTGCCGTCAAGTTGTGTGGTTTACCATAGTCTTCATGCTTTCCATTGGCTACTTGAACACGAGCAGGTGAACGCGTCTGCCTTTGAAACGCTTCAAACTGCTTGATTCATTTAGAAGATGAAAGCTGTCGTATGCTCAGGCCTGGACGTGTGAGTGTGTATGTGTGTGTGTGTTTCTCTCTCTCTCGGTCAGGCTGGAGTGTTGTGTTGAGTGTCTGCCAGTCGGAGGTCTTCTGCGTGAGCGTCTGTGCTTCGCCAGCTGCTCCTGAAAGCATCTCTTTATCGTCTTCTCACTGTCGTGTGATACAGTAAAGATGCAGCGGGTTAAGAGTTGGATGTCTGCGCTCCATTCAGTGTCAGAGAAGGTCAAGCAACCGTATGTTTAATCACATACTCTTGGCTTTCTCTTATTCCCTGTGCACGATTGGTAACATCTCGTGTACTTGAGAAAGCTTGAGAGTTTTGGCTCAAACTCAAAACTCAAAATGAATCAGATGTTAATGATATTGAGATATATAAGCTCAAGAATAAAATCAAATATTAAGAATATTTTTATTAAATGTGTAAAAATTTCATATTAATGTGAGGGCTGTCAAACGATTAATCGCATCCAAAATAAAAGTTTGTGTTTACATAATATATGTGGGTGCACTGTGTATAATTATTTTATATATATACTGTAAATACACACATATTTAAGAAAAAAAATATTATTTATATATAAAATATTTATATTAGGGCTGTCAAACGATTAGTCGCGATTAATTGCGTCCAAAATAAAAGTTTGTGTTTACATAATATATGTGGGTGCACTGTGTATAATTATTTTATATATATACTGTAAATACACACACATGCTTGTTATTTAAGATATATTTTCATGTATAAACTGTGTATAGATTTATATATAATTTATATTATATATAAATACAAATATTTTATATATAAGTAATATTTTTTCTTAAATATACATGCATGTGAGTGTGTTTCTATATATACAAAATAATTATACACAGTGCACTTTATTTTGCAAAACTTTTATTTTGGATGCGATTAATTGCGATTAATCGTTTGACAGTCCTAATTTATATATAATATAAATTATATATAAATCAATATACATGAAAATATTTCTTAAATATATACAAGCGTGTGTGTATTTATATATATATATATATATATATATATATATATATATATATATATATATACTGTATAAAATAATTATAGACAGTGCAGCATAGGATACTTGTTTAGTGATTCATTGATTAATAAAGTAAAAAAAACAGCATTTATTCAAAATAGAAAGCGTTAGTAACAATATAAATCTTTTCTATCACTTTATCATCAATTTGTCTCATCCTTGCTGAACAAGTATAAGAATATTAGAATATGAAAACATTATTTTAACATTAATTTGTTTCACAATTTAATTTTTTTTACTGTATTGAATGCAGCCTTAATGAGCATATAAGACTTCTTTCAAAAACATTAAAAATAGTAATGTTTCCAAACTTTTAACCGGTGCTGTGTGTGCGTGTACATATAGTGTATATATATATATATATATATATATATGTGTATTTGTAAAAACCCTCCAGATAAGTTGTAAGTGTTAAAAAGCAGACAGATCTGTAGCACAAAGAAAAAAGCCCTTCTAACTGATCAAAAAAGGGCTTTTGTGTTTTTTGCTCCCGGGAATGTTGTGCTGGAAGTTTGATGTTAAATGAGCTATGGGAGGTCCGTTGAGGGCCGTGTGTGTGTTTGCGGTGAGTTACGGTGTTTGTGTGTTTGAAGCGTGAGAGGTGAGGATTAGCCAGCGTCTCTGAGCTGGAACATGCCTGTCGGAGACGCACTGAAGGCTACAAACCACGGATCTAATTCCCTCCCCTCTCCCGTCTGTCTGTCTCCCGGTTCCTCTCCCGTTCCTCTCAGCGCAGACAGGCGATGCGCTCACACACAATGTGTGCGGATCAGGCCCATTTGCTGCCCCGTGCTGCGGTCTGAGAGGCTCTGACAGGCCTTCACCGAGACCTCTCCTCCTCGACACTCTCATCTGACCTGCACAAACAGCTTTCTTTTCACCCTCGGCGTGTGGAACAGTCACTCTTCATTACTGCTCGCACACTTCTGGATGAGTACGAAACCAGTTTCCTTAGAGCCGCAAACATCCACCTGTTACCTCAGTTGATGGGTTTGCTCCCATTAGAACTGGATACAGAATTGCAATTCGACTTTTAATGCAAGGAAGTACAATTTGAATTAATTGGTTGCATGACTCATGCATCTTTGTAAGCTTTGAAAAAAGTTAAAGAGTACCTATTATGGCATTTTAAATGTTCCTAATGTTGTTCTGGGAGTCCCCAACAACAGTTTTACAAGCATGCAATGACAAAAAACACTTTTGTTGTCTTATAATATGCATTTATTTTTACCTGATTTGCTCACCGAATCCCATATGAATCGTTTTAGCGAGTCCTTTTCCAAAACCCGCCTTTGCGTGACGCTAATCTGCGGTGATTGGTCAGATGACCTAGTCAGTTGTGATTGGTATTCTCTGTGCAGAGATTGTCGAATACGGAACTCTTATCACCTTAAATGGGTTCTCAACTCCGGTCCTCGAGACCCACTGCTCTGCATATTGTGTATGTCTCCCTCATTTAACACACCTCAGATCCTCAGCTCGTTAGGATAGAGCCGGCTCGCGAATCCATACTTTATAGCGTTTAGGTTTGTGAAGCAATCATCTTCAAAATGACGCGAACACAGAACAAGGTTTGGGCTATACTTGTGTGGTATACTTGTATATATGAACTGCAGCCACTTAGTCTTCAAATACTCCTCACTTGGCAGGTGAAAAAAGTTCGCTTTTGCGTCGCACTTCAAAACACAGCGTCTCGTCGACATGATTGTTTTCCGGTTTTCCCTGGCGTCTCCGAGCACAATTAAGTGGGCGTTTCTTATTCAAATAACTTGTCAAGTTGACGTCAACTACACAAAGGAAAAGCATCTTTCTTCGAACGATTCATATCAGCGACTCAGAGTCGACTCTTACTTTTGAGAGACAATAACTTTGTATACTATGAACTTTCATGTTTAAAACTTTGGAGGGTGTTTTTGTTCACTTAGATCTATGTTAAACACTACATGAAGGGCAATTTTCAAAAATCCATAATAGGTACTCTTTAACTAAAAAAAACTAAACGATAGATAGGGTTTTCTGAGGTAAATATGACGATACATGACATTGATTACAAGCTGTTTAACTGACGTCTTTCCACGGTTGAAACGCTGATTGAGCGAATCGATGCGACATGATACGGATTTAGATCTTTTAATACACTTTCAGATGCTCATTCATGTTTATTTGGCGCTGTGACTGGTATTATTAAGCCGGAAGAGAGATCAGCGCTGCTGCTTCTCTTGAGCTGCACCAGAGCGATCTCACGCCACAGCGCCAAAACCTTATTTATGTTTTTGAATTTCTAAAGAAAATGGACGTAATTTGAAAATTGAGACTTTGTTTCATATCAATAGTAACAAAGGACAAAGATTATTGCGTTTTTTTTTTTTGGATATTTTTTGGGAAACAAGATGACTAATCGATTCTTGAGATTTAAGAATCGATATCGGTTCGTAAAAATGAGAATTGATTAATATTGAGAAATCGATATTTATTACCCAGCCCTACACTCTTAGAAGAAAAGGTTCTTTATAGAGCCTTTAAAGGTTCTAAAGCGCTACATATTTGGAACCCCTTAAATTTTCTATATCAAAATTCAAGATATGGGGGTTAGAAAATGTATATATTTATATCATTTTATAGTTAATCAATATACCACGTAGAGTGCCATTTCAGATTTTCTCCTCCAAAAATCAACATGATTAAAATGTGATATTAAGTTTCATAAACAATAATTTAATTACAACTACAAAATATTGGAGAATAATGTAATATATGAATGAAAAATAGCCTATAGACCATTTCAAAAGATGTAAACAACACTGGTCCAGAAGCACTTCCTGTTTCAGTTTGTAACTGTTTTCTTTATTTCACATGTAAAGAAAACTTCTTAAAGATGTTTGTTTAACTTTTTGATTCAGTTTTAAATGTTCTGTTAGTTGTATTTTATCCCAGCTTTTATGTAGTGTTAAAAAACTGAAACAGGAAGTGCTTCTGGGCCAGTGTTGTTTACATCTTTTGAAATGGTCTATAAAGAACCTTTGTGCCAAACGGGTTCTTTATTGTCATTATAGAACCTTTTTTAGCATAAAATGTCATTTGGAGTTGAGTAAAGAACCCTATGCTACATATATAGAACCCTTTTTTCTAAGAGTGTAGTGACTATCTGAACCAGGCGTCAGTTTGTGCAGGGTTTTTGGAGAGCTCAACAACAAAAAGTGCCATAGCACAATACCAGAAGTACAATTGTGGATAACTTGAATAAGTTTCCCAGCTAACAAATCAGATCAGAGCTTGTTTGATTTCTGTGGTCGTGTGAGGGACGGTGAGTAGAGTGTGAGTTTACAGTCTGAGATCCCCAAAAAACATCAGCGTTCTTGTCTCCGCGCTGAAATTCCCGACCTCTAGAGCAGCGGGAGTTGAGATCGATGTTGCTGACCCAAATAGATTTTGTCACCTCCCCGTTCCCACCTCCTCCCCTCTCTGCCATCAGGGACACTGGGCTAATGGGTCAGAATCTGACATAGGAAATACACCGAAAATCTCCTGCCAGATCCCATCTGGAGGCGCTTATGATGCCTTCACCTTCACCAGGACACACGTGAACCAATGAGTTAAACCTCATCCTCGTTCTCTTCTCCTATGCTGTCCGTTTACTCTCATGCTGTATTTAATCCGGACACATTCCACACTAGCGTTTTTAAGGATTATCCTAAAGTTTCTCGCCTGAAATGTTGAAAAACGGTAAAATCGTGTTTCTGCACTTGCGTAAAATGTAATAAAAGCTCAAGAGAGACCAGGCATAATAAGGTTCTTACCCTGTTCTTCTGGCGTGATCATTTTCTTAGTAAAACATCTCAAAACTCAATTATCCTCATGTTTTACTACAGGTCAGATATTGCAAGTAAAGTTTTGTCATCTTTGCAGGACTGATGATTGTTCAAAGTATGTATCTTTAAAGGGATACTCCACTTTTTTTTTGGAAATAGGCTCATTTTACCACTCCCCCAGAGTTAAACAGTTGAGTTTTATCGTTTTTGAATGTATTCAGTCGATTTTCTGATATTTAGAAGAATATTAGCAACCAGACAGTTTCTGGTCTCATTGACTTCCATAGTATATTTTTTTCCTACTATGGAAGTCAATGAGACCAGAAACTGTCTGGTTACTGATATTCTTCTAAATATCAGAAAATTGGCTGAATGGATTCAAAAACGGTAAAACTCAACAGTTTAGCTCTGGGGGAGTTGTAAAATGGGCCTATTTCCAAAAAAAGTGGAGTATCCCTTTAATAACAAACAGCTATAATGGTACAAACAGATATCTATGGGTATGTGTCACATGACTAAACAAGAGGGATCCATTTTTTAATACCTTAATTTTATTACATTTTTAGATTCATCTACTTGGGAGGGCATTTGAAGCTTTTTTTTTTTTTTTTTTGCATGACAAAAGCACCATCATTGCATAATTTGGTCTGCTTATAGTGTCCGGCTTCAGCTGTAAAAGCTTCATTTTGGAAAGTTTGAAAAAACACGCCATCTCACCAAAGGCCAAAATGTTGAGAAAAGATGCATTTTCAAATGCGTCCGGATTAGTTTCGACGTAACCTCATTTTCTCCCCCCCTTTTCCTCTCGTTTTCTCCTCTATCTCACACTGGGCTGAGACCGTGTTCACTGAATAAATTTGGTGTGTATGTGTGTATTACCAAAGTCCTTCAAGTCGGGCCTCTCGGCCGCCATCTTGGCAACGCTGAAAAAGTTTGAGGGCTTTGCCCCAAAATAAGGTTTAAAGGGGTCATGATCTGGCTTTTTAATTTTTTTATATTGTTATCTGAGGTCAAATTATGACGTTCGCTTGATTTTTATATTCAAAAACATCAAAATGTATAAGTAATAGCCTATTTTCTACCCTAGTTTTGAGCTTAGCTCAAAAACGTTCTTTTTTTTGGGGGCGTCTCGCATTGAAGACTTGGAAGTGAACGCCCACTGCTGTGAGTGGATAACAGTTTTGCATATTATAATGAGTTTCACTCTCGACCCGGTTTGTCATCACGAGGTAGGCATCTATGTTATTTAGCTATGTGTGTAATGCGCGCATCGTTGGGCGGGGCTAAACAGGCCGTTGATCTTCTTCTGCGGGTGTGGTGTTGTATCCTCTTTGACGTCATAGTTCCCCACTTTGAAAAACGAGTCGATTGCTGAGCCTGGTGTCAATAAAAGCTTTTATTGGACTAACAAGGACGTTTTCAGTTCTGAAACAGGATATTCTTATAATATGATGACCTCTTAGATGTCAAAAGCTCAAGGAAAATTTGATTTCTCAGTTCATCGCCCCTTTAAAAGGCCCTTTTCCCCCACCGGTTATACATTTACTACGCATGGGCAAGGGTTCTCGTTTCCGGTGTCGCAAACATAGATATCTATATAAAGGCTAGATATTTCGTCCACGCTGCTGGCCAATGGAGGTCGACGTCAGCACCTGGCGGCCATCTTGTCACAGGCAGCTGGCTCACTCGTAACATTGTTTTAATGGTGCATGTCCTTTTTAAATCACCGTTACTTGCTCAATTTCCTACCGATTTTCAAACGGCAGAGATGTAGTTATGATACTGCATACTTATGAATAATAAGTGTATAAATAAATAATCATCCAGAAATATAGACACGCTAATAAAGTTTGTAAGAAAGCAAACCGTTTGTAAATCCGTCAAGACTTCAATGAGATAAGAGTATTTCTTACATCAGATACCAAAGAGCCCGCCAGAAAGCTGGCCTGTGACAAGATGGCCGCCGGTGATGACGATAAAGATTCCTCCGTGAGACGTCTAGCCTTTATATAGATATCTATGGTCGCAAACCTCAATGTCAGTGGAACCAGACGATAGGCTTAAATGTTTCCCGGCTTGACTGTTAAAAGCAGACGATTGGCTATCCAGCGGGAGGGGCGGGGCATGTGCATACAACCACCATCTTTGGCGTTACAGCTTTCCCCTATATAGTTGTATTGAGGATTTAGGAAGTGGCATGTCTTTATATATATTGTCTCTGGTATTGCTCGCGTGGAAACCGTATTGTTTGGCTTATGGACTTTCAAAACGGCCCATCAAACGACATATGAATGAGAATGGTCTCTTGGTTGGTTCCAAACGTCATCTCATTCACCCGATGATGGAGATAGAGAGAGATGCTGTGTCCTGGATGGCCTCCTCCTCATTGTGTTTCATTACTTAGTCTCTCCAAGTAGCACTAAGTGATTTTTCGAATGCACCGCCACAGGCTCTTTATCCCAATGAAGGTTTTTTTTCTCCTCCCTCCTTTAAATGGCAGTGAACTACATCTACGGTTAAAACATATTCTTTAATCTTCTGTTATTTTACATACAAATTGCATCCCGGGCAATGCATTCATCATTGCGTATAGCCCTCTCTCTCTAGTGCTAAATGAAAAATGTATCATAAATGAATAATGGATTGCAGCATAGCATAATTTCTTTGTGGCCTGTTTACAGTATCCGAGTGCAGTTTCTCTCTCGCTTTGGAAAGTTCGAGAAGGGATCGATGGATGTCGCTGGAATATGACGGTTTGAAGAACGTTCCTCGAGCGTCTTTGATTACATAGGGGCTTAATAGATTTGCATGAAGGGAGAAAGTTCGCGGCCGAAGGAGACGTTCGAGACTCGCGAGACGTTTCAGATCAATTAACTTGTGGTATCTGAGGAAAGGCTCAGATAACGCCGCTAAAAGCCTCCAGATTTAGTTTGAACTTTCGTTCTTTTTTTAGCTGCTGTCCCCTCGCTATCGCTCGCTGTGGTGCTGTCACTCCTGATGTATTATAAGAGGGACAAATCCCTCATGTAGATCCTGGTGGCCTGGATCTCTGAGACTTATGGGAAGGCAGAGTTCGTCCCTCTTACTTTGCTTATAAGCGGCTGATGACTTGTGTTCAGCAGATTGAGTTTGTCTGTGCCGGACACAACGACCAGTGGACTGTGAGCGTGAGACTCACACACACGCACACACTGCATGTGTTTGGACCAGGGCTGGGCAGTATATTAAATATATATTTTATTTTTTTATTGTTTGTTTTTTATTATTATTATCATTTTTATTAATGATTTTTATTATTTATTATATCTTTGTTTTATTAATAATTATTAGCATTGTTTTTATCATTTATCATCGTTATCATATTTTTTTTTGTCTTTATCTTTGTTTTTATTATTTATCATTATTTTCATCATTTAATTTTTTTAATTGTTTATTTGTCATAATCTATATCATTATCGTTATTTTTTATTATTATTTATCATTATTTTTATAATTTAATTTTTTATTATTTATAAATTTATAATCTTTTTTATTGTTTGTTTATTATTATTTATCATTTTTATTATTTATTGTATCTTTGTTTTATTAATAATTATTATCATTGTTTTTATCATTTATCGTCGTTTTAATATTTTTTTTGTCTTTATTTTTATATGTTTTCATTATTTATCATTATCATTATTTTAATAATTTAATTTTTTTAATCATTTATTTATCGTAATCTATATCATTATCATTATATTTTTTTATTATTCATAATCATTTTTATCATTGAATTTTTTTTATTATAATCTTCATAATTTTGGTATGTTTGTAAATTATTTATTGTAATTTTATGCCATTATCTTTATCGTTTATCAATATTTGTTTATTTTTTTTATATAATTTTTTATTATTATTTTTATTCTGTTTTTAAAATATAACATCTTTATTGTTTAGTTGTTATTATTTATAATTTTCATTATTTTATAATGTTTTATTTTTTAGCCTTTTTGTAAAAAAAACTGTTCTAAGAAACAAAATTCAAATGATCAAAATTAGAAGTTAAAATATTAATAAATAATCACAGTGTTGCTTAATGTCATCATTGCAAATATTTTTTATATAATAAATAATATTATTATATTTAGAGTATTTGGTATACCGCCCAGTTCCTGCGATTCCCGTTCATCCCAGATCCTCCATCTGTGTGTGTAAGTGCTCTAATGATAGACTCTGCTATCTGGAGGATTGACGACAAGAGGGTGCGTTCACACTTCACGGGTCTCCTCTCCGGGATTCTTCTCCACATGTGCACTAAGGTAAACGAGCGACGCCCTCCCCCAAACACAAGGGAAGTCTGCCACTGGTTTCTGCCTCCTCTCTGCTTCACCATCCAGAATATTCCCGTAAGCCCAGGAGGGAAACGGATGGCTGGCCCGAGCGTAGGCGTCGTGACGTGTGCGCGTGTTTCCTCTGAGACGGCCCGGTACAGATGGGAACCGCTGGACCGCAGCAGCTCATGTCATGAGGCACCTTTGAATTCACAGATGAGTGAAACACATGGTTAAATACGAGTCTCTACTGAGAGAACGACTACAACGCAGCCTCTCTTTGTTTGTAGCATGAATAGCAATCATTATTAATAGCCTGGATGTTATAAACTTAGACTGAGTTTATAATTGTAGTGTGATGTCAGCAGACAGGGCCAATCAGAAGTCATCAGTCTCATGTTAAAGGTCACATGCTGTGTTAAATTAGCTGGACGTTGATGATAACATGACCAGTGTTCAGTGTGGACACTTTGCTGATCTGGCAGAAGTGGAATTATTTTGGCTGTGTTTGAAATAGTGACACTTAGTGACTTTACAGTCATAGTGAATGTCTGCAGGACGCAATGATAAACCTTTCTAAGAGTAGCGTGTTACATTGTTGCTGTGGACTTGGAAGGAAATGAGCAGAAATAATTAGGCTGTTGTTTACTAGTATACTTGCATACTGCACAGTGCAGTGTATATTGTGTACTTCCAGCTCTTTAATGCAAACTGATAGTGGAAAGTAGTATGCTTTATTATTGTTACATGACCATATGGTGCATGCTACAAAGTGTACTTGCAACAAAAAGAGCAGAAATATTTATTTCTGCAAGAAATAAATGTACAATGCAGTTGATTTTGGACACATTGGAAATGCAAAGATCAAGTCAAGCGCATTGCATTATGGGAAACAGTTCTGTGCATAATATGCATGTGCATACTGCTGCTAAAACTGTACAAGCGGTGTGCCATTTTCAGTGTGTCTTCAGTTTTCCGTTGTTTTAAGGCGCTACAGAATATTCAATGCAGGTTCATCAGTAATTGGCCAATCAAAAGGGCTCGAGATTCCCGCTCGATACGTTGGCGTTTGTTGGATTGACAGCATGTAGTGATGGAGTGGGATTGTCTTCTATCTGTTGTTGGGTCACTCATCTATCATGAAGCTTTTGGCCGTGTTGTGTTTGTGTGGTAATGAGTGAAGTGACATTTACCAAGAGCTCACTGACCATCCGCAACTGTCACATTCATCTCCGCTTCTCTGTCCATGGCTGATGTTATCGAGAAAATAAATATATACATATATAGTGTATTTATATATATATATATGTATAAATTTTATTGTAGGGTATATTAGATTATAAGACATCATAATTGTGCTGCCTATCTTTTTCGCAACCTTATATTCTCTCTAGATAGGCAGCGCATTATGTTTTTGGAGCATAGCTTTTGTGTTGCTTGATGTTTTGTAAATACGTACACATGAATATTAAAAACGCTTCGGACTTTTTAAACTACTTCTTGATGTAGAATAAGTTTGAACGTGTTCCTCGAGAGATTTTCGCGTTCTTCCGACGTTCCCAAAGTTCTGCAACCTCCTTAGTTCCCTTTTCATCCTCGTTTAATCAAAGAATTCTGACAAAAAAATATCACAGGTTATAAAAAAAGTATTAAGCAGCACAACTGTTTCCAACATTAAAATTAAATCATCATATTAGAGTGATTTCTGAAGGGTCATGTGACACTGAAGACTGGAGTAATGATGCTGAAAATTAACAGTTTAAAGTATATTACAATAGAAAACCATTATTTATTTATTTTTTTACAATTTTGTATTTTTGATCAGATAAATGCAGTCTTGAAGAGCATAATAGATGTCTTTTAAAGGGATAGTTCACTTTACTTTTTGGTTACAAGAGGTAAAAACTATATATATACTGTTCGTTTTCTCACACAAACTTCTCGTTTCGTGTCTTAGGGCATCAATGTGTACTTAGTTTTACGAGTCATTAAATCATGTTTAATTTGGACTTCTCTGTGCATGCTCTTTGAGGTGGTGACCATAGACCTCCATTATATGACTGACAGACAAGAACGGTTTGACCTAAAAATATCAAAATTGAAACTACTGCGGAAACAAAGACACCTACATCTCGGATGCCCTTGAGGTAAGATAAAACATACCAAATAGGGATGCACCGATATGAAAATTTTGGCCGATACCGATAATTCTTTATATTTAAAAGCCGATAACCGATATATCGGCCGATAAATTTCAAATTTCCCAAATTTTTCAAAAATCCAAATTTTTATCTAATTTTGAGAGCCTGCTTGTGAAAAACAAAAGTCTCACAATTAAATCCATGTCCCAAGCGCACGATTATAATGATGTTCTCATTATAATGTTGTATAGCCGATATGACAGATTTGCAGTGCACATGTTGTACCAAACCGTATTTTAATTTTTTGAAGAGATTTCAATCATATTTCAAGAAATTCAAAAACATAAACAGCGCTCAACAAGTGTCTCAGCTGAAGGGAATAATACATTATTTATCGGCTTTAATATATCGGCCACATTTTCTTACTAGGCCGATAACGATAACATTAAAAATTAACATATGTCGGCCGATACCGATATGCTGGCCGATATATCGTGCATCCCTAATACCAAAAATTAATTTCAAAGTGAACTATCCCTTTTGACCTGTACTGTATATACAGTATGTCCGCACATATACCTTCATCAAATGCTTTCCCTTAAATCCAAGCCTCATTCAGAAATAGCGATCCGTTGGCAGAAACAACTAAACGCCACTTCTCTTTGCCAGCAAAAGCCTCTAAGTTCACAGATCCAGTCAAGACAGGTTTTTACACAAAAAAATCACATGTGAACTTAGCTGGTTTTGCAGTAAAACACAATCAAATTTGTTAAATACCAATGAATTGATTATAGTGACATTTTTTAAAGTAAGGCATTTCAATAACTGACTAATAACCTTTTCATCGACATTTAAGTGAAATTACTGAACCTGATTTCTTTATATATATATATATATATATATATATATATATGAAGAGTTCAGATGCAAAAGCCTCTAAGTGCCATTTGAAATGATCTTCTAAAATGATCATTTTTATCAAGCTTGTATATTTAAGTTCAGTAATTTCACTTAAATGACAATTAATAGGTAATCTTCATTGTCATTTAAGTGAAATTACTGAATTTAAATATATAAGCTTGATAAAAAAAATTATAATTTTAGAAGAAAATTTCAAATGGCACTTAGAGGCTTTTGCATCTGAACTCTTCATATATATATATACACACACAATATATAACTTGCACACACATGTGCACAGCTTGCCTGATATTTGCATGCATAAAATACTGGAACCTACAAAAATGGGCGTCCCATAGTACATGGAAACAAATGTAGCATATTTACTCTCAGCTTCGACTTTAAACAGCGGTTTCCGGATGGAGTGTTTCCCGGCCGGCGTACCTGCTCAGAATATGAGATGAGTCAAAACGTGTGAAGCGCTGGTGTTTGAAGGGAAGGCTTTAGACATGTGGGCAGTGTAGCATCAAATAGATTGTGTTTCCTCCCATGTAAACGGCTAATGTGTGTCGGCCGCTCTGACACAGAGGAATGTACTGAATTTGCTGCAAGGGCTTTACTGGCGTTCAGAGAGACGCGGCTAGAAATGCTCTGCTGTCGTCCCCCCCTACACCTTTTGCTCATCACACACACACACACACACACAATCTCCCTGAGCTCCTGCCATGGGCTGCTGTTGAATAGTGCTGCTCAGATTGGTGTGGACTCTGAGGAGTAGTTTTTATTGGCTGTGGGAAAAGAGATGACTGCTCAAGCATTGAAATGCTTTTACGCACACACACACACACAAAAGCTTATCCTGCGTTAGACCCAGGCTAGGACATTTGGCGGCTCTTTGTGTGAACATATAGCTTTGTTACTACACTCTAAAAATTCTGGGTTGTTTTAACCCAATTTTGGGTCAAATATGGACAAACCCAGCCATTGGGTTACATTTTTAAATGACATCTTTAACCTAATGTTTGAGTTTGTCCATATTTGACCCAAAAATGGGTTAAAACAACCCAACATGTTTTAGAGTGTAGACCTAGTGAGCTCCTTTGCTGTCTACTACCTTTTAAGGGAGCATACTAACTGAAATGCAACCTCATATGGGACTGGTTTGGCAACTCGTACACACTGTTGAAATAGTTTTTCTAATTGACATTAGGATGTTTTTCCACTAAAGACGGGTGCACGCTACGCTTTATAATAGTCCTTTACGACTGTTTGCTTGTCAGACTGTTCGGACATGATCCTCGCTATGAGCCATGTCACCCTGTATGATCCCAGTTGTCTTTAATGTCAGACTGTACGGCAGTCAAGACACGTTAAAAACGGATCTCCGTCCGGAGATTTACATCATCAATCCGGGACACGTTCGCTAGGGGTGCAACAATACTGTATATCGTGCCACAATATATCGCAATACAAAAATGCAACAATACATATCATGAATAATGTCAATATGTATCGTGGATAGAAATGTAACCACCAGGTTTTCAGAGTTTTAGAGTCAGTACTACATTGAACTACTATATATAATGTTGATTATAATGTATAATAATGCAATATTTGTGGGTCCTGATTAGAGGCCGACCTATAAAGGATTTTGAAGGCCGATACCGATACAAATATTTTTGTTTTTTAAAATCCGATATTCCGATATATCGCCCGATATTTTATTTATTTGTTTATTTTTAAACTGAACATGATAGTCACAAATTTTGTCATGCTTATTTGAGTTAGGAGAACTGATGGGGATGTTCTTTTAATTGTTATTCAAGCAATGTATGTCTCGTGACCAACTCAAAGAGTGTTGAGTAGAGCGCCCTCTGGTGGACAAACTATACAACTCCAACACGCATGACATGGTTCAAGCGTGTTTCGTCCTTTATTTTATTTTTGAAATATTCATTTATCGACCATTATAACTGCAGATACCGATAGTTTGGAAAATGCCTAATATCGGCCGATAATATCAGTCTGCCGATATATCGGTCTGGCTCTAGTCCTGATAATGCGAAATGTCTTATGTTACCAGTAAAAAGTGTCCAACATTATTTTAAATATATCTAGTCAGTGAAAGCGTGCAAGCATCTACAATAACTCAGTAATTTCAGCTTCAGGATCATGAATATTGTTATTGTGGTTGTCCTGTATTGGGTTTCAGCACCTGTTCGAACTCGTTTATCAAAATTAACAAATCTTTTTTTCGAGTCGTTTGGTTGATTCAACAGACAAAATGAACCAATTGACTCGGAAAAAGATTCGTTCATTTTAATGAACGAGTTCGAACAGGAGAGTCACGAACCCGCATCACAGAACAGAGCAAGGCGACCATTTGAGCTTATAAAACTTAAACGTTTTTTATTTATTTTTAAAATGAGCGATCGTTTCGCCTGATAAGACCCTTATTCATCGTCTGGTGTCGTTTAAAGCCCTTTGAAGCTGCACTGAAACTCTCATTTGAACCTTGAACCGTTTGGACCCCATTGAAGTCCATTATATGGAGAAAAATTTAAATCAAAAACCTTAATTTCTTTTCGACTGAAGAAAGAAAGACATGGACATGGACAATTTTTTTTAAAAGTGACCTACTCCATCACAGAACAGAACAAGGCGAGCATTTGTTCTTATAAAACGTAAACTTTGTTATTTATTAATTAAATGAGCGCTCGTTTCGCTAGATAAGACCCTTATTCATCGTCTGGTGTCGTTTAAAGCCCTTTGAAGCTGCACTGAAACTCTCATTTGACCCTTGAACCGTTTGGACCCCATTGAAGTCCATTATATGGAGAAAAATTGAAACCAAAAACCTTAATTTCTTTTCGACTGAAGAAAGAAAGACATGGACAATTTTTTTAAAAAGTGAACTACTCCTTTAAAAACGCTTCAGACTTTTGGAAGGGCCGTGGCCTTTTTAACTACTTCTTGATGTCGAATAAGTTTGAACGTGTTCCTCGAGAGATTGTCGACAGAGTTCTGCAACCTCGCAAGTTCCCGTTTCATCCTCGTTTTAACAGTACCTCGCTGACGTGGGCCAAATTCCCAATCTCGGCGCTCCAGATACATTTATTTTTGTCTCGGATGAGGAATATCTCTTTCTGTCGCACACGTGCGTGCATTGGGTAGGAATTAAAAGAGTTTTCCGCTCTGACAGGTGGCTCCGGCTGGTGTCGCCGGGCTCTCAGGGGCCCTCCGGAGATCAGGTAATTGCGAGGGGTTGGACCCGGTTCGGTGTCACACAGGTGGTGTGAAGCGCAGTCGCTCCGCTCACCTGAAATATTCACGTTCCTCCAGAAGCTCGGCTTTGATCTCCCCTTGCAATCGACGGGGGAACGGCGGGAGGAAGAGAAACGGCACAAACAACAGGAAAAAAGGAGCACACCTGAGAAACAAACAGATTGACATTTCTTAAGAGAGAATAAACAATGGCAGGTTATCCGTGTTATCCGCTGCTTGCCATTTTTCACCCCCACCTCCGTCGATTTCTTTTGGAAAGTGGGCCAGTGTGTGTGTGTGTGTGTCGTGGAGACTTTGCGGAGGTAAACTCCTGCTCGACTGATTTGGTGCCGTTTGTTATGGATTGTCAAGTCGCTGGCCCCCATTTATATCGCTCTTTTTAACACACTTATATTTACTCCACAATAAATTTTACCGAGACACTTCCCCTCCTTTTTTTTTTTTTCAAAGCCGCGCAGTGAATTTTTCAATAGTCCGCGTTCTTGACTGTTGCTTAATAAACCGCAGTGTGAATAAATAAACAAATAGCAGAAACCATCACTTATTCTGTGAAAGCTGCAGGAGTTCATCTAGGCCAGGGTTTTTTTTTTTTGTTTTTTTGTTTTCACGGCCACAAAGTCAGCGGTTGTGTGAGATAATGGCTGGTCTGATTGTAACCACAGAGTGGAGTGTGAAAATAACAATGAGCCATTATGATGATGATAAATAACGTGGACTCATTTAGACGTGCGTTTGCACTGCACTAATTGGAAGAACTTAAAATAATGAATGTTAAAGAACTCACTAATTTCATTTGAGTGAAAAGTTTTGAATAGTAAGGATAAATACCTGTTTGATAACCGAGTTAGTTTAAGTATAAGACATAGTGTTTGCTTGGCTAAATGCTTTGATATTTGTTGATGGCATCATTTTTTATTGTTAAAGAACTGTAATTGTTTTGACTTGTGGAATACATTTTCCTATCCCAATTTAAAGGGATACTCCACTTTTTTTGGAAATAGGCTCATTTTACCACTCCCTCAGAGTTAAACAGTTAAGTTTTACTGTTTTCTAATGTATTCAGCCGATTTTTTGATATTTAGAAGAATATTAGTTACCAGACAGTTTCTGGTCTCATTGACTTCCATAGTATATTTTTTCCTACTATGGAAGTCAATGGGACCAGAAACTGTCTGGTTACTAATATTCTTCTAAATATCAGAAAATCGGCTGAATGGATTCGAAAACGGTAAAACCGAACTGTTTAACTCTGGGGGAGTGGTAAAATGAGCCTATTTCCAAAAAAAGTGGAGTATCCCTTTAAAAGTGTATAATGTCTGCATTATCAGGCAAATTTTGCAAAAGTGTATCAAGGCGTTTTCTTGAACACTTTTCCTCTCTGCCGTCAGACTCTCATATTCAGTGTTTGTGTTTATTTTATTTTTACGGTGGAATTACATGCGCTCATCTCTACAGTTAAGCTAAAACTGGAGAACATATTTGAACATCCATAAAAATTACACACTTCATCCTTAATGCGCAGAGACAACTGTAAGTAAGCCAGTGGAGTACAGGCCACCACTGGAGTCTAATTCTGCGTAGATTCCAACATTTTAATCTAAAACTGTTTTTTTCTTTTTTGCATTAAAAGAGTAGTTCACTTTAAAAAAAAAAAACTTTTGCTGATAATTTACTCTCCCCCATGTCATCCAAGATGTCCATGTCTTTCTTTCTTCAGTTGAAAAGAAATTAAGGTTTTTGATGAAAACATTCCAGGATTTTCTCCATATAATGGACTTCAATGGGAACCAAACGGTTCAAGGTCCAAATGAGAGTTTCAGTGCAGCTTCAAAGGGCTTTAAACGACACCAGACGATGGATAAGGGTCTTATCTAGGAGCCTTTGAGTCATGACTTGAAAAAAGATTCGTTCATTTTGATGAACAGGAGAGTCACGAACGCGCAAGAACAGAGCAAGGCGAGCATTTGTGCTTACAAAACTTGAATTTTTTTATTTATTTTTGAAATGATCGATCAATTCGCTTGATAAGTCCCTTATTCATTGTCTGGTGTCATTTAAAGCACTTTGAAGCGGCACTGAAACTCTCATTTGGACCTTGAACCGTTTGGACCCCATTGAAGTCCATTATATGGAGAAAAATCCTGAAATGTTTTCATCAAAAACTTTAATTTCTTTTCAACTGAAGGACATCTTGGATGACATGGGGGTGAGTAAATTATCAGCAAAAGTGTTTTTAAAAGTGAACTACTCCTTTAACTACAACTGGACAGTGCATGCATGAAACTGACCATGTCAAAAATGACCAAACAGCACTAGAGAGTGATCATGAGTATTCATAAATGTGACTTTTTAAAGTTAATCTGTTCTGTTTGGTGCAGAAGCAACACTCTCCTGTAAAAAGAATAATTTCCTGAAATGCAGCTCTTACTATGAGCAGTAGGTGGACCGTTTTTCAATCCTTTAAATGACCAGGGGTCTCGACGGTCGCTCTATAACCAGTCAATATTTCCAGCCCCCTGCTGAGGAGCGACTTTGGATTAAAACCCTCTGATAGATGGTTGAGGGGTTTTATTCCAAAGTGACAGCACTGCCTCCACTACGTGTAGAGAGTGTGTGTGTGTGTGTGTCTCAGTGCCCGACAGATAAAGCGGTTCCGAACTGAACGTGTGTTTTAGACAGGGTGTTGACGGATTGCGGCGTGCTAGGTGCTAAAACTCCTAAATGAAGTGCAGCGTGACAACTAATTCCTGACGACGTGAGTCACACCTTCCCGATCATTGTAACGCTCGCGCTCGTCTTAAGAGCCGCCGTGTTTTCTGGCTGATGTTTTGGGATTAATTATTCGGAATCATTTCCCAGCCTCTGCTGGCAGGTTTAGAAATGTGTCAAGATAAATTCACACATCATAACACAGTATTTTAAATCTGTGATGTTCATTTTTGTACCGTTCCGGATTGGAAAAGGACATTTTACAGTGTGATTGATTGACAGATTCCTAATGTACATCTTCTGATGATGTCACCCTTAAAGGAGTAGTTCACTTTAAAAAAAAAACACTTTTGCTGATAATTTACTCACCCCCATGTCACCCAAGATGTCCATGTCTTTCTTTCTTCAGTTGAAAAGAAATTAAGGTTTTTGATGAAAACATTCCAGGATTTTTCTCCATATAATGGACTTGAATGGGGACCAAACGGTTCAAGATCCAAATGAGAGTTTCAGTGCAGCTTCAAAGGACTTTAAACGACACCAGACGATGAATAAGGGTCTTATCTAGCGAAACGAGCGGCCATTTCAAAATGAATTAATCTTTTACGAGTCATTTCGTTCATTGAATCAACCAAATGACTCAAAAGATCTGTTCGTTTTGATGAACGAGTCACGAACGCGCATCACAGAACAGAGCAAGGTGAGCATTTGAGCTTATAAAACTTAAACTTTTTTATTTATTTTTGAAATGACCGATCGTTTCGCTAGATAAGACCCTTATTCATCGTCTGATGTCGTTTAAAGCCCTTTCAAGCTGCACTGAAACTCTCATTTGGACCTTGAACCGTTTGGTCCCCATTGAAGTCCATTATATGGAGAAAATGCTGGAATGTTTTCATCAAAAACCTTAATTTCTTTTTGACTGAAGAAAGAAAGACATGGACATCTTGGATGACATGGGGGCGAGTAAATTATCCGCAAAAGTGTTTTTTTTTTTATAAAGTGGACAATGTATGGGTTATTTATTATCATTTTTGACATGAAATGTTGCGCAATGCACCTTTAAATAGAAACTCTTTGGCATAAAGGTTCAAGAACCCCATGGAAGCCTTTTTTCTATAGGGATCATTTGAAGAGAATCGTTTGAGATCTCTGATTGTAGTTTGGTCGATCTGAGCACAGTTTGAGACATTGATGACTTTTAAACCACTAGAGGAGACCCATGCGAGGTGACTCTTCACCTTATCTCAAAGCTTTCCAGAAGAAGCTGTTGAGATATTAAAAAGATCTCATTTGTGATCAAGCTCTGGTACGGGTAAACAAATGAAAGAGGAGAGCGGGAGTGCATGGCAGCTCAGAGCACGTCCAGCAGGGCCACTTTCCTGTTTCCTCTCTCCTGTCCAAGTCAGGGCAGATAACGGCTCATCTTCCATCTCTGCCATGGACACCCGCCAGAACCGGCCCTATCCTGGATCTCTCCCAACCTGCAAAAAAACAAAAAGCCGAGAGAAGCGCTGTTGTTTTTGTGCGTGTCGGGGGGTTTGGGGGTGGGGTTGGTGCCGGTATTAATGCGGGGGCCAGACTAGACTCCAGCGATGGGCCGTATTGATTGTGTTGATTTGATTCATTGATCGATCTCTCCTCTCGAATGTGGCGTCTGAGAAGCGGCACTAATCTGAAACAGCTAAGGACAAATCTTCTGCCTTACACACAAATGGAGGAGATAAGAAAACGTATGAAAAGAAACTGCACTTATCTAAATCATAGACTAGCCCTTCTGCTGTCCCTCACTGTGTGTGTGTGTTGGATGCTTGGTGCATGACTGGACCTTCTCTTTCCACACTGATGTTTATATTTGTGTTTCTCTGTGTGTCATTTTTGGGTTGCATATGTGCATGCAGAGGTACTGTTGCTTTAGATGTGATTTGCATAGTATGCATGCAAGTTTACTTTTGTGCATGCTTAGGTAATGATTGCATTTTATATCATACATGCAGTGTCGCACATCTGCATACTCAAGTTATGATCCTGTTAGGGGTGGGCGAAATTGCCTAAAAATTATATCACGATATTTCAAGAATATCTGCGATAATGATATTTATGGCGATATAGAAAAAAAATATATGAAACAACGTTTTATTGGTGATTGCAGCTGGCTGGCAAAAAAAAAAAAAAAAGTATAACATATCTCCTTAACATTTTAGTTTAACAATAACTACAGTAATAACTTAACAATATTAACCCTCTGGGGTTCTTCGTTTAACAGTCACACTCGGGACCTTCGGGTCAAAATTGACCCAAAGGGCGGGATTCATATTTAAAAAAGAAAATCATATTTTTTTTTTACTTGTTTTTTATAATATTTTTTCTTTTCTTTTTTGGTGTTTTGAGAAAAATTTCAAAAACAAAAAAATTATAATATATATATAATATATATAATTTTATATATATATATATTTATAATTAGTATTAATGCAATAATTATAACCAAATTTTCCCCCATTGAATATAATAGAAAAAAATATTTAATTTTTTTTTTTTTTTTTTTAAAGCTGTATTTCATTTTAGAGTCAAGCCTAGGCCTCATAAAAGCAATTTTTGAAATTAGATGGATGCCAATTTTTTGGACAAACTGAGCTTTTTAAAAATGCAAAACACATGTATAATCTGAATTTTTTGGTGTGTTTGTGTATAAAGGTGTGTTTGTGTGTGTGTGAGTGTGGATGTGTCTGTTTTGCACTGTTGATGTTTTATAGATTCACCCCTTCACTTTTGTGTGCTTTTTTTCAAGATCGGTGCTGATTTGTAGATTGTACGCACAAAAAAACTCAGTATTTTCACATTTTTGCCAATTTCCCATTCATTTCCTATGCGGGTCATTTTTGACCCGAAGGTCCTGAGTGTTTACGACCACTTAGACGTTTCAAATCCTGTCCCCAATTTTTTGGGGTGTTCATATACCAAGTACCAATAAAGTCACCAAGTTTCGGACCATTCCGATGAAGCTACGATTTTTAACATTTTTTTTATTTAAACGCTAGAACCCCAGAGGGTTAACAACAACTTCAGAAGCCTTATTGTCACCTAATAAAATTTACCTAAACTTTTAAGTACAAAAAATGTAAACAAACAGCGGCAATCCAAACAACCCTCACTGCGTATATATTATTTGCATGTATTAATGCATAAATGCATGCACAGATAACAGTTCTATAGATAGCATTATTTGCATGATGCCCATACAGCATATGCATAGGTGATGGTCCTGGTGATTTTTGTAATAAAGTGCATGCATTGTTGCATATCTGCCTGCATGCATGAGTAATCATCCTGATACGATTGTCTATACAACATGAATTTTATGCAAATGATTTTTTTATATAAGTGCATGCAGGGTTGCATGTTTGCATCCACGAGGAATGATCCTGTAGATATTTTTGTATAATGAGCATGCATAGGTAATGGCCTTGTCTGTTCGATTTTTGTTTTGTTTGTGTGAGACACACCGTTGAATCATTCTCTTACACTGATATTTGTGTTTATTCTGTGTGTCGATAAAATTTGGTTGTATAGTATGCATGCAGAGTTGCATATCTACATGCATAGGTAATGGCCCCGTCTGCGTGAACCTTTTGTGTTTTTTTACGAGCGTGTGTGTGTGTGTGTGTGTGTGTGCAGCAGGGGTTTAGAGGCAGCGCAATCACCAGGCAGAACAGAGTGGATCTATAAATTGATGGAATTCAAAGCCTGCAGCATCGATTACCATTATAACAAACAGCCGAGCCCAGAACGTCTGATTATTTTTAGACAAAGATTCTGTGCTCTCAGCAGCAATTCTGCTGATGCTGTCACACTCGCAGACATCTGCCTATGATTGCAATTAGATGGGATACAAAAAGAAAAATAATACCTCCATCTGCATTTTTCCCCCCCTTGTTTCCCACTATTTTTCAGTTCATTTCTGCTGGTCAAAACACTCCGGTTCACTGGTTGAGAACTCTTGCTTTCCCCCGCTGTCATCAGCGAGACGTGCCATAGATTCTGCGGTAATCGATGGTAAAGATTTTAACGAGCTCTGTAGTGAATCTGAAGGTTATATCCGAACGGTCTGTGTATTTACAGTACGCTTTTTCATTTGTGGGCCTTCATTGCTCGTCTGGTGATTGCGGACGACAAGCTCTCGGGTGTGATTTAGTTTACCCCGGTTATGTTTTGTTTTCTTTTTGGTGCTTCAGTCCCTCGTAGACGTTCGATTCAATGTCAAGTTCAACCGTCGGCTTCCCTCTCCTCCTTTGCATGTCCAGACGGAGTTGGTCCGCTGCACGTGAACGTTAGCGCCTCGGCCAATCAATGTTCCTCACTGGATGCTGGCCTCAGCAGGCCCCGCCCCCCTGACATCGGCAAAGCTAACTCATCAATTACAGATGGATGTTTGACTGGCACAGGCGTAATGACAGGGACTCAATATTGACCCAGCTGCCCACCACATCCTGAAAATACAGGCCTGATTGCCTTTTCCAAACCCTTAAAACGTCGAACGTTTGACTGAAGATGTCTTCTTTTTACACACAAGTGTGGCTTTTTTCCAATACTGTTCAATAGTGACATTTCTTTGTGGTTTCCTGGAACTAGGATCTGATTTAAAGGGCCGGTTCACCCAAACTCGTGTCGTTCAAAACCTGTGTGATGTTTGCTTTTACAGGACACGCTAGGTGTTTTTTAAAAGGGCATTGACTTGAGAAGATGTATAATATATTTATTATATTTTATGGTGCTTTTAGCTTTAACAGTCATCCACTTATTCTTTTGCTCTTGTTTCACAGTACAAAGAAAGTCATACAGGTTATCACATGGTAAATGATAACATTATTTTCGTTTTTGGGTTGAAAAAATGGGGTAACAAAGAAAGAAATGCTGGATTTGAACTTGCCCTAATCTCCATCCAATGATATTGGGTGTTTCTGAACAATATTTTGTGTGTTTTGAAACCTTTAAGCCATGGGGATGATAAAATTGTATTATTTTTTGCAATTAATCGCATCCAAAATAAAAGTTTGTTTACATAATATATTTGTGTGTGCTGTATATATATATATATATATATATACACAGTATACACAAATGCATACATATATTTAAGAAAATGTGTTATTCATGTATAAAAAAATATATTTATTAGGGCTGTCAAACGATTAATCGCGATTAATCGCATCCAAAATAAAAGTTTGTGTTTACATAATATATGTGGTACATATTATTTTATATATATATATATATATCTAAATCTATGTACAGTGTACACATGAAAATATTTCTTAAATATATAAAAGCACGTGTGTGTGTTTTTATATATATATAAAATAATTATACACAGTGCATCCACATATATTATGTAAACACAAACTTTTATTTTGGATGCGATTAATCATTTGACAGCCTTAATATTTATATAAAATATATATTATGTATTTATACAGTATTTAGGTGCAAATAATTCTTAAATATATACATGTAAGCATATGTATTTATATCTACAAAATAATTATACACAGCACACACACATATTTTATGTAAACACAAACTTTCATTTTAGATGTGATTAATCGCAAATTAATCTTTCCACATCCCTAATTATTATAGTATTTTATTATTATTTTTTGTATTTATAACATTTATATTATATAAGAATGAAAGAAATTACAAAAAGGCTCAAATATTAATTTGATGTCAGGTTAAAAATAGAGAAAACGAGTGGAGAAAGGAGGCCTTTTTAATGCTATAATGCTAAAGTTGTTTATCACGGAAGTTTTCCGAGTTTAGACGGCTCGTGTCAGATGGCACTTAATGCTTCTTATGAGTACTGTAATATTCCTGCTCGGAACGACATTGACTAACATGGATCATCGCCTGCTGAGCACGCTCGCATTAACAGGCGTCTCAGACCTCAGTGCATCATGGGTAGCAGAGAAACGAGGTAGAAAAAGGGCTTTTGGCGAACGCCGCTGTAGCATCAGGTGGGTCTGATGGCTGTCTGAGCACAAATGAACAAACATTTGAAAAAAACAACAGAAGTGAAGCGTGCTGCAGTTTGTTCTTGAAAGGTGAGAGTGAGCCGGTTTATTTCCAGCTCCTGCTGATATCGTGTCTCTGTAGACGATGCAGGGAGCAAAGATGCTGTTTGTGATGTGTCAGATGTCAAAACTATTAATAAAAAAGCTTTTCCTTTATGTTCTCCTACTGTTACGGCTGCTAAAACTTAAGCACAACTTTCTGTAAATGCTCGTCGGCGGTGAAGTTTGTTCACTCAGGCAATTAGTGTTGCTGTTGTTCTCATTTAAGAGTTTGATCAAGTCCTTAATCAGAAGTATTAAACTTCATTGTATATCTCATCCCATATTTTTTTTTTTTTTGTGTGCTGCAGATGTTGCTCAAATCATGCAGTTTTATTGGCGTAGTAATATTTTGTAATTGATCTGATTGATCTGACTCTAAATTTCAGTCACTCATAATAGCGTAAAGACACTCTATATATAATCTAAAAGCTTACAATCTCTTGTTTCCATATTTGGTGACTGATTTTCAAAATAAATTACACAGGAGCCACAATTTATCAATTTGCAACAACAATATTTTCATACTCTTAAGGCGTGTTCAGATCTTTATTTTGAAATAGCAAAACAAATCATGAAAAAAATAGTTGAAACGTTAGTTTGTTTTCATGCCAAGAGTTCAAAAGATAGCATCCATTCAATTATTTTAGAAAAAAAATGTCTGAAAATAAAAATATAAAAGAAAAAAATTAAAATTTAAAAAAATTTAAAAAAATTTAAATATAAAAGAAAAAAAATAATAAATTCACCATTTGTGATGTGGCACATGCGTGTTCTTTGTATGTGTTTCTTAGAGGTTGAATTCATATCAAAATCTGCCAAACTTTCCATATTACTTTTGAATAGGATCTCTACTTCATAAATTGTATGAAAATTGTGTAAATAGTGGTTCATATCACTCGAAACGCATATGCAAATGGAGGCGCCCTTATATGGGCAGAAATGGAGTCTGATGGTGCCCTAGTGGAAAAGTTTGGTACTGCACCCAAACACGCTCTCACTGAAAAATCATTTTTTGAGATATCAACCTACAATTTTGAACACAACTTGTTCAGATTTTTGGCTTTGATTTTTAACAGAGAGCAGTAGTTAAACTCTTAGTAGTTAAGTCTCCGTGATGAGTCTGCCCGAAAATGTGTTTCGAGATCGCCCAAAATGTCCGGGATTTGGCTTTTGCGTTCTACAGTCGCCATTCCTCATGTTTACTGTGGCGAGCGGGACGTGTGAGGGCCGCGTGAGAAGGCCGGTGGCGTGATTACCGATGAGCGACACGGTCTCGTATTTCTCACGGAGGAGCGGGAATTTTCTTAGCGGGAATCAACCGATCACTTAATTGTTTAGCGTTCATGTAAACACTAAATTCAGATTCACCAATCGGAATGAATTCAGTTAGATTGAAACAAAAGTTGTACATGTAAACAATGAATGGTGACTGCAGAAAGCAAAAGCTGAATCCCAGACATCAACGGCCGGACATGTCCGGGAAAAAGAGGATGGTAACCCCGACTACTCAGCTTTCTCCACAGAACAAGAGCCTGCTAGCTTAGCTTCCAAAAAAAGATGGCCGACACTATGTGTTCATTCTGTGAGTGAGATCGCCCTCTATGGACGGGTTGAGGACATGCGGGACAGACCGACTACTGACTGTAGTCTTTAGCCTCGGGACAAAAAATCCTCCGATGACACAAAATGACGATTTTTGCGTCATCGGATGACATTTTCCAGACAAAAAAATACACAAATCTCTCGTCTCGGGGGATATGAGGGTGGAAAACATGGTAATTCGAAAATACTACAGGTTTAATGCTAATGCTAAATCCTGAAGTATCCCTTTAATTCCAAACACACAGTCTTACGTATTTATTTAGAAGTAGGGTCATGCGTTTAGCGCACCTGCTCTCGTAGATAAACGACTATTGTAGTCATCAAACACCGCGAAGCTTGTTATTGGCTTGAAAGCATCAGGGTTTGATGGCTCTTCTAGATGTGTTGTTGTCACTCAGATGTTCTCAGTCAGATTAGCTGTGCTCTGCTTACAGCTAATAGAGGTTAAATGAACCATCACAGTCCACCAAACTCTTCCCGGCCCTGAACAATTATGGCTTAACTGCTCTCTGTAAATGAATTCTATAAAAAAAGATAATTGGTGATCATGTTGATCATTGGTGTTTCTATTTTAGTGTCTTGTGCAGAACTACAGGGAATATATGCCGTCATGAGGTTTTTAAAGCTCAGATACTCGTCCTTTTGTGCTGTATTGGTGTCTGGAGGTCAAATAATCGACTTTATTATGTGTCCGGTAAACACAAACTGGCCGTGCAGATCCTCGCCCAACACACTTCCAGACGCCAGCGAAGAAAATGACGAGTTTGAGAAGCATCCAAGCCGTGCCGTAAATCTGGGGCTTTTGTCCTCAGGAATTCTTCGTCTCTCATTAGATCATTTACTAAATTGCCTTAAAGTAAGAGTAGAGATTAATTAAAACATAGTAAATTTAATTTGATGTCATGTACAAATTTGGTACAGTAATTGAAAAGCCCTCTCCCTCAATTTATTAGTTTTAGTTTGAACAGAAAGACTGCGAGAGAATGAGACGTGTAGTACGTTTTATACATTTTATATGAGTTTAAAGAAGATTTACATTTCTTATGCTTAGGAACCATTTATTTGATAAAAAAAACATACAGTAATATTCTATGTGAAAATATAGTCAAATGTAATTTATTCCTGTGATGAAAGCATCATTTCTCCAGTCTTCAGTGTCACGTGATCCTTCAGAAATCACTCTAATATGATGATTTGATGCTCAGGAAACATTTCTGATTATCAATATTGAAAATAGTTCACGTTTTAGTGTTAAACAATGATACCATTATTTTGATAAATCTATAAAATAAAAATAAAAACGTGTATAGTCTGATTTATTTGAAATTTTTCTAGGGCTGTGCAAAAATTAATTGTGATTAATCGCATCCAAAAATAAAAGTCTGTGTTTACATAATATTTGTGTGTGCTGTATATAATTATTTTGTATATATAAATTAGGGCTGTCAAAACGATTAATCGTGATTAATCGCATCCAAAATAAAAGTTTATGTGGGGGTGCACTGTGTATAATTATTTTAGATATATAAACACACACACATGCTTGTATATATTTAAGAAATATTTTCATGTATATTCTGTATATAGACTTATATATAATTTATATTATATATAAATATTTTATATATAAATAATATTTTTTTTCTTAAATATACATGCATGTGTGTTTATATATATATACAAAATAATTATACACAGTGCACCCACATATATTATGTAAACACAAACTTTTATTTTGGATGCAATTAATCGCGATTAATCGTTTGACAGCCCTAATATAAATACACACACATGTATGTAAATATTTAAGAAAATGTGTTATTCATATATAAAATATTTATATTTATATATATATATACAGAATTTAAGCGTAAATAATTCTTAAATATATACATGCATGCATAGGTATTTATATATACAAAATAATTCTATACAGCACACACAAATATATTACGTAAACACAGACTTTTATTTTGGATGCGATTAATCGCAATTGATTTTTGCACAGCCCTAAATTTTTCTGAAGAAAAAAATATTTATGTACATGGTTTGGCAAAGAAAGATCAGTAATACATGTCAAACAATGTTATTGTAATGCTACGTGTACAAAAAACAGCAGTTCTTCCTCTCTTATCGATTGTGTTAGTCGCTCTGGCCCGTATTTCAGTCTTTCTGCTCACCAGATCAACTGCATAAGAGGGAAATTGGTGAATATTCAGCGTTCCTGTGCCTCTCTCTCTCTCTCTCTCTCTCTCTCTCTCTCTCTCTCTCTCTCTCTCTCTCTCTCTGCTTTCCCATGACTGTTGCAGAGGTATTGATTATTTTGGATTCTGATTATCTAAAAGGCCTTCTGCTACTGTAGGCATTGGATTTATTTTGGTTTAATTATTAATGGGGCTGAGCTTACAGTAAGCAGTCGCCTTCTATCAGATCATGACGGATTACATGGTTAATATTCAACAGCGTATATTTATTTATGTATGTACTAAGCTGTGTATATGAGTGTTGGCAGGCCTCTCTAAAGCGTCTCTCTGTCTTTGTCTCTGTAGAGGGAGCTAAACTCAGTGGCGGCCCAGCTCGCAGGCCGACAGGAGGAGAGCGAGGACTCCCATAAACACCTGGTGGAACTGAGCCGTGAATTCAAGAAAAATGTCCCAGAGGTGAGCGAGAAATGCTTCAGTGTGTGTATGTGTGTTCAGAAAGTCTTAAGGGGGACGTTCATCTCGTCAGTTTCATGTTGATAGACCCTTTCAAGGTTTCTCGACCCTACTTTTTGCTTCATGTTTCAGCTATCACGTTTTGTCAATTTGACCTGTTTGTCTGCTCCTCCACTCAATTTCTGCCTTCCTTCTGTTCTCTGAACTCCTGCTCTTCTCATATATCAAAACTTTTTGAGCCAATCACCTGATCCATAAATGCCACGTGACCATTTATTCTGGAGCGTTAGGAAACGACATCATGACAATAGTGATTGGCTGGATTTGGCACTAATGTATGTTGCATAAATAAATTTACCTTAATATTTATTGAAATTATTTATACATTTATTTATATGTACATATATTATATAATTTACTGAAATTCAATTCAATCTTTCAAGAAATATTTACTTTCAAGATTGAATTTCCTTATATTCCTTATATCCTTATATTGAATTTCCTGTATATATATATATATATATATATATATATATATATATATATTACAGTAAATATAGCTTGAATTATATAATATAATTTATGTACATGTAAATAAATATATAATAATAATAATAAAAATAATAATTAAATAATGTTGCATAAATAAATATTATAATTTATGCAACATTAATATATAACATTATTGATGATGTATGTTAGTTACTGCTCAAAAGTTGAGATATCTATTCATCAAAGAATCCTGAAAGAAAAACATGAAGCACCGCAACTAAAATATTAAAAAAATATATTGTTATTAAAAAATGCTATATATATATATATATATATATATATATATACACACACACATATATACACACATGAGCATACACAAATGCTATTTAGGATTTAATATTTTATATCAAAAATAATCTTTCAAAGAAGTCATCATGGTTTCACAAATTATAAAGCAGCACAACTGTTTTCAACATGGATAATAATCAGAAATGTTTCTTGAGCATCAAATCATCATATTAGAGTGATTCCTGAAGGATAATGTGACACTGAAGACTGGAGTAATGATGCTGAAAATTCACAGGAATAAATTACACTTTAAAATACATCCAGATGGAAAACAGTTATTTTAAGTTGCAATAATATTTTACAATATTACTCTTCACTTGGTGAGTAGAAGAGACTCGTTCAAAATCACAACATCGTTTCTCTGCTGTTGTCTCCGCCCCCTTTGTTTGTCTCCGCCCCTTTTCTTTGTCTGCTCCTCCCCTCTTGTCCTTCCTATTCATTTGTGTTCTCCCCTCTCTTCTTTACTCATATTCCGTCTCTCAGACTCTCTCTCTCTGTGTTTATTTCTCTGAAGGCATACAAACCAATTCATCCGTCCAGTTTCAGCACTAAAAAGCCCCTTTTCCACCAAAGCATTTTGAGAGCCGGTTCGGAGCCGGTGCCTGCGCGCGAACCAGTTCTTTGTGTTTCGATAGCCAAAGAACCGGTTCGCGGCCGCGAGAACTGGTTCCAAAGCGGCACCAACTCTTTGCTGGACTAGAACCGTTCTTTTAACACGTCATGTTTACGGGGCGGGTCTAGATGCGTTCTTCTCGGTTCTTTTAAACATATTTTCTGACCATCGCAAAGCCCGGAGAAACTGCAGAAACACGCAAGCGTTTTATTTATTTATTTTTTTTTTAAACATAAGGAAAGAAGAAAACAGTCACGATATAGAACAAATAAATGGAAAGAAAAAAAGACACAAGACAGGGGTACATAACTTATCAGAAAAGATTACATATCAAATGAAAAGATTAAAAGATTTACACATTTCAATTGTTTTTAAATTTTTCTCAGTACACGAGTTAGAGATAATCCCAAAGCAATGTACTTGCAAGCGACGTAGACAGTGACGTAACGACGTACGTTCCCTGGGCGCTCTAGTCAATGGAAAAGCAAACAGGTTCTGAACGGGTTCGCAAGTTGAACCAGCTCCGAACCAACTTTGAACCAGCACCAGTTCCGAACCAGTTCTTTTTTCGGTGGAAAAGGGGTAAAAATGCTTTGAAAAGGGGCTTTTGAGAGCCGGTTCGGAGCCGGTGCCTGCGCGCGAACCAGTTCTTTGTGTTTCGACCTTTTACAGTCTATGGTTTCGACAGCCAAAGAACCGGTTCGCGGCCGCGAGAACTGGTTCCAAAGCGGCACCAACTCTTTGCTGGACTAGAACCGTTCTTTTAGCACGTCATGTTTACAGGGCGGGTCTAGATGCGTTCTTCTTGGTTCTTTTAAACATATTTTCTGACCATCGCAAAGCCAGGAGAAACTGCAGAAACACGCAAGCGTTTTATTTATTTATTTATTTTTTGAAACATAAGCAAAGAAGAAAACAGTCACGATATAGAACAAATAAATGGAAAGAAAAAAGACACAAGACATAACTTATCAGAAAAGATTAAATATCAAACGAAAAGATTAAAAGACTTACATATTTCATTTGTTTTTAAAGTTTAGAGATAATCCCAAAGCAATGTACTTGCAAGCGACGTAGACAGTGACGTAACGACGTCGTTCTATGGGCGCTCTAGTCAGTGGAAAAGCAAACAGGTTCTGAACGGGTTCGCAAGTTGAACCAGCTCCGAACCAACTTTGAACCAGCACCAGTTCCGAACCCGCTCTTTTTTCGGTGGAAAAGGGGTAATAGTGTAACACAGAGTATTGACGTTACTTTTCCTGTTCCCATGGAGAGAAATCCTCCGCTGAATGTCTTTAAGTTCAAGTCCCTCTCCGTTTAAATTCCCGTCACTCTAATCCGGAGCTGCGGCGCCAATTCCTCTTCAGGTAAAGGTGACGTCGGGAGAAATGCTTGTCACGCATCTCTCATTATACGCGCTTTGACATTTTACATTTTTCCTCGTTAGCGGCCTTTCCCTTTTTCGGAAGCTGTGTTTGAAGCTTCGACACGATCCAGCGTCAGACCTCTCGCCCGACTCTTAGTTTGCTTTCCACTTGACACAAATGTCATCAGTGACAATCAGAATTTGCCAGATTAGCAAACGTCTGGAGCGGACGGGGGATCGGTACAGAACCAACAGAAACAAAGCCTCATTAATGGATTGACAGGAGAATCAGATGAGTAATTTGTGTTAATGGAGAAGTCATGAGTGTCTTCAGTGAAACATCTATAAACAACATATTTGGTGTACTGTTGATTACCTCTGACGATTTTTTTATATTTTTATTTAAAAAAATATACAATCTAGCCTGATATTCTAGAATATACAATTCTCTCCCCAAAACTGTTTTTTGAAAGTCATTCACAAAAATGTGAAGTATCTTAATGACCCCAAAAATAGTCAGGCAAAATATAAAGGTTTTTTATTTTGCCTCAATATGTCCTGTTCTTGAGCAGGTTTTGTGAGATTCATCAGTTTTGTCTGTTTTCGTGTTTTTAGGAGGTGTTGGAGATGGTTTCGCCCGTCCTCAAGAGTTTCCAAGCTGAGGTCAGTCAACACTCACTGTTTGATTCAGATAACGTCAGATCCACCTCAACAATGATACTGTTCATGGTGGAGAGATTTGGAGAATTAATACATTACAGTGCCCCTATTGAGCTATTTTGTATGTTCCTAATTTAGTTTTGAAGGTCTCCTACAGTAGATTTACCTTCATCCAAGGTCAAAACCCACTTTATTCCTCTCATAATATACATGCAGCATCAGCTCTTTTCTGAAAATATCTCGAACGATTCGATGAAGGATTTGGTCTCCTTTCTGAGAGTCTACTCTGCTCTGATTGGTCAGATGACCCAGTCTGTTGTGATTGGTCTGCTCTGATTGGTCAGATGTCTCAGTCTGTTGTGATTGGTCTACTCTGCTCTGATTGGTCAGATGTCTCAGTCTGTTGTGATTGGTCTACTCTGCTCTGATTGGTCAGATGACCCAGTCTGTTGTGATTGGTCTGCTCTGATTGGTCAGATGACCCAGTCTGTTGTGATTGGTCTACTCTGCTCTGATTGGTCAGATGGCCCAGTCTGGTGTGATTGGTCTGCTATGATTGGTCAGATGGCCCAGTCTGGTGTGATTGGTCTGCTCTGATTGGTCAGATGGCCCAGTCTGTTGTGATTGGTCTGCTCTGATTGGTCAGATGGCCCAGTCTGT
>CM075872.1:2551436-2701436 GCA_038021265.1 Cyprinella venusta | reverse complement strand
CGTTTAAAGCCCTTTGAACAGTTTTCAGTTTGCACTGAAACTCTCATTTGGACCATGAACCGTTTGGACCCCATTGAAGTCCATTATATGGAGAAAATCCTGGAATATTTTCATCAAAATCCTTAATTTCTTTTCGACTGAAGAAAGAATGACATGGATATCTTGGATGACATGGGGGTGAGTAAATTATCAGCAAAAGTGAACTACTCCTTTAAGTCTTAAGATGATATTTAAATGCGTAGTTTAATGATCAAAGCTGTAGTTTTAAAACATATAATGCCATGCAATATAATGATTGAGCGATGGATTCACATATTAGCATGATTTTTATATCGTAATATTAAAATTATTCTTACGTTTACTTTATAAACACCAGTGCAGATTTCACATCAAAAAGACCCACGAGCTGAAGGTGGATGTTTTACAGTTAAACTTGCTAAAAAAGTAAAACGACCAATCAGACGTCAGAATGTGCACTAGATCGTGTGCAACAGGTTTTAAGCAAAGTTTTGATTATGATCGCATTTGATTCTTTGAGTTTATTATTGGTATCAGATTGGGAATCTACAGTAGTACACTTTCTTTTCGGGTGTTTTGATGCTTAAGTTTAAGATGTCAAGCCTGAATGAAGCAGTCAGCTCATTTTCTCTCGCTCTCAGTGTCTGTTGGCGCTCGCAGTGAGAAAACATCCACGCAGGGCCCTAATTATGAAAACTTGCTTTACAAAGATAATCCGAGGAGTAATTTAGCGTGCACAATGAGAGTCGTGGCGCTGTGCAGATGGAGAATCTGATAAATAGTTCGGAACATGTAATTAGCAACTCGGTTCTGTTTCGTGCCATTAACCCCTGCGGCCCAGAATGCTTCACCCGCCATTATCAGACGGAGAGGTAAAACGCAATCCAGCTGACTGCACACACACAAATCATCCGGCTCGGCTTGTGGGGATTCGCAGTCAGACACCTGTTTTCTGGGGCAGGAGGGTCTCGGCTGCTTCACGAGAACATTTAAGACACTCAGCACTAAATTATTAATCTGTGGAGAGCAGGGGCTTTCTGCACACGTGCACGCATTAGTGCAATCCAGGTCCTTTGCTCCGAGTGGATGTGCTTGTTTCAGTGCAGAAAAGCAAAAGGACAGGATAGGACACTCTCTGAGATTGAGGGGTTTTAGCTAATAGTGTGCTTTAGTGAATTTCTAGGCATTTAACACTCTTTATTTGACATATATGACAAGGAATGACAGGAATATTGGGGAGAGCAAACATGAACGTGATCCAGATGGGTTGCATGTTACTCTGAATGGACCGATTTAGCTTTAAAGTCAACATGAAATAAAAAAAATATATATATATTTGATTAATTAATTGTTTTTTTAAATAAATTATTTTATTTAGCAAGGATGCATTAAATGGGACTGTAAAGACAATTATAATGTTACAAAAAATGCATTTTATCTTTCTTTTAATCAAAGAATCCTGAAAAAAACAATAGCAGAACCAATTTTAACATTGATGATAATCAGAAATGTTTATTGAGCAGTAAATCATCATATTTGAGGGATTTCTGAAGGATCATGTGACACTTAAGACTGCTTTGAAGATTCAGCTTTGATCACGGCATATAAATTACATTTTAAAATATATTCACATAGAAAACTGTAATTTTAAATTGCTAAAATATTTTACAATATTATTGTATTTTTTTTAATCAAATAAATGCGACTTTTTTCAAAAATCTTACCGAACCCAAACTGCTGAACATCAATTTGTTTTAATGTGAAACGTGCATGTTATTAAAAAAGAAATGTCTTTATAGTCTTTTATTCAAAATACTATAGTATTTTGCATAAATAAATAATAAATGCTATTGTTTTTTTAATAGAAATTAGTTATTTTATTTAGCAAGGATGCATTAAGTGAGACTGTAAAGACAATTATAATGTTACAAAAATGCATTTGATCTTTCTATTAATCAAAGAATAGAAAAAAAACAATAGTATTAAGCAACAGAACTGATTTTAACATGTTTATTGAGCAGCAAATCATCATATTTGAGTGATTTCTGAAGGATCATGTGACACTTAAGACTGCTTTGAAAATTCAGCTTTGATCACGGCATATAAATTACATTTTAAAATATATTCACATAGAAAACTGTAATTTTAAATTGCTAAAATATTTTACAATATTATTGTATTTTTTTTAATCAAATAAATGCGACTTTTTTCAAAAATCTTACCGAACCCAAACTGCTGAACATCAATTTGTTTTAATGTGAAACGTGCATGTTATTAAAAAAGAAATGTCTTTATAGTCTTTTATTCAAAATACTATAGTATTTTGCATAAATAAATAATAAATGCTATTGTTTTTTTTAAATAGAAATTAGTTATTTTATTTAGCAAGGATGCATTAAGTGGGACTGTAAAGACAATTATAATGTTACAAAAAATACATTTGATCTTTCTATTAATCAAAGAATAGAAGAAAAAAACAATAGTATTAAGCAACAGAACCGATTTTAACATGTTTATTGAGCAGCAAATCATCATATTTGAGTGATTTCTGAAGGATCATGTGACACTTAAGACTGCTTTGAAAATTCAGCTTTGATCACGGCATATAAATTACATTTTAAAATATATTCACATAGAAAACTGTAATTTTAAATTGCTAAAATATTTTACAATATTATTGAATTTTTTTTAATCAAATAAATGCGACTTTTTTCAAAAATCTTACCGAACCCAAACTGCTGAACATCAGTGGGTCTTAATGTGAAACGTGCATGTTATTAAAAAAAAGAAATGTCTTTATAGTCTTTTATTCAAAATACTATAGTGTTTTGCATAAATAATTAATAAATGCTAATTTTTTTATAGAAATTAATTATTTTATTTAGCAAGGATGCATTAAGTGGGACTGTAAAGACAATTATAATGTTACAAAAAATGCATTTGATATTTCTATTAATCAAAGAATAGAAAAAAAACAATAGTATTAAGCAACAGAACCGATTTTAACACTGAATCACGATCATGTGACACTGAAGACCGCTTTGAAAATTCAGCTGTGATCACAGCATATAAATTACATTTTAAAATATATTCACATAGAAAACTGTAATTTTAAATTGCAAAAATATTTTACAATATTACTGTATTTTTTTTTAAATCAACTAAATGCGACTTTTTTCAGAAATCTCACCGACCCCAAACTGCTTAGTGTGTCTTAATATGAACTGTGCATGTTATTTAAAAAAAAAGTCTTTTTTTAAAAATAAGTATAGTATTTTGCCTCTTCGCCTAGAAAAAATATTAATAAATAATATCATAGTGACCAATCAAATCACAATAAATGAAATAAAAACACCCGCCCTACTTTTTTCTATTTTTTAATATTCTGCTTCATTAAAAAAAAAAAAAAGTTACATTATGGATTGTTAATGTCCTTTTGTGTTGGCTTGAAACTTTAATGCTGAATCTCAGTATATTTTGGAAGGTGTTTGCTTCTCTCCTAGACACATTCTCAGTAACCGTAATTTATCCGGTCGGCATCATAAATCACAGCTCTTGGTGTGCTGTTTGCTCGTAGCTTGATTCGGGCCCGTGAGCTCGACTGACCTTGTGGTGTGGCCTGAATATCCGCCGCAAGGTAAGCCGCTCGCTCTTTGATCCAGCGACAACACGTAGGGCCGGTCCTTCCTCTGCTTTTTTGATTAATTCCTGAAGGAAATGATAATTCATCTTGAATGTATAAATATGTTATGAATCGTGGAATAAATCAAAGAGTAAAGGCACGATAATTAATTATAGCAGTATCTAAGAGAAGAGAGTGTGTTATGTCGCTTGCTTCCTCTCAGCGTTATGATGAGAAGAGCTGTAATTACCTTCCTGTTCGAGAGGCTGCCTCCGGCTGTGCCGATTTGTACGCTCCTGTGGGCCTGCCGGTCGTAAACCTTTTCCCAGGCTAATTGTCATGAGGGCCTAATGCACTGCCATTGCGAAAGAGAGTGTGTGCGGATGGGGCGCTTTCACCAAGAACTCATCCTAACTGGAAGATTTGCTCCAAAATGCTCCTATGATGCCTTAAAAAGCTGTCTATGTAGGCAGCTCACTGAGTTTTGGAGCTGTGTGCCTACTTAACTATATTTTGGGGACAAATTTGTACCCAGAAGTCACCAAAAGTCTCCAAAAACTGGGACATCCTCATTTAAAATTATTAAATTTAGGTTTTAAAAATGTAAAGATGCAGAACGTTGTGTGTGATGGGCAGGTTTAGGGCTCGGGTTAGTGTGTGGGGAGAGATTTATACAGTTTGTTTAGTATAAGAACATTACGCCGGTGCACTCTCAGAAAAAAAGGTACAAAAGCTGTCACTGGGGCGGTACCTTTTCACTTTTGTACCTAAAGGGTGCATTTTGGTACCTTAATGGTACAAATATGCACCATTAAGGTACCAAAATGCACCCTTTAGGTACAAAAGTGTACCTTTTGAAAAGGTACCGCCCCAGTGACTGCTTTTGTACCTTTTTTTGAATGTCCCCATTTAGGTGTGTTTGTGTGTGGGGGTGTGTAGACTTATTTTGAAGAGGTTTATAGTCACTATGAAATCAAAATTGACAATTCTTATTCTTATTTATGGAATATTGGAGCATGTATTCTAAATGATTTATTTTGCACATCACTATAGTTTTGATTTATTCGTGTGTCTTCATAATCTTGAATCAGAATAACTTCTCTACTCTTCTCTGGTGAAGAGGGCGGAGCAACCTGTCACGCACATGTGATCCACCAATAGCAAACCACAACCATCCAATCATGAAGAAACTTAAGCCCCGCCCTACATTTGTTCTTGTTCTATGCCGTTTCGCTTAAATATATGTCACAATAGAGAAGAAAAGACTATAAAAGCTTGTTTCATGTTGACTTAGGCACTGCAGAATTGCTATTTGACTCTTTTCACTTTTTTGTTTACTGACTTGTACTCTGTTGTCACTTTATGTGAATCTTGGACTTTGAACTTGTGTGTTTTGTTCATTTTATCTAGTCGTTCAGGTGAGCTCACTTTGAAACATTAGCGTTTCAAGGTTTAATGGCAAATCACGGCAGTTTTACCACAGTTACTGCTGAGCTACTCAGTGGACTCGCTAATATGCATATTTCAAATATTAACAAGGTAATCTCTTTAAAGCTTAACTCACTATGTTAGACTGTAAACTGTAATTCAGTTCCCAAACTCATTCAGACAGCACTTTAAATGATGCATACTAACATTTAGGAAGTTCATTATTCATGTTAATGTTAGAGATGGTCATTTACTTTTCAACTAGTGTAACCTTGAATATTCCTGCCCATTTTGCTAAAGCAAGTATCACTTTTATTTCTGCATAGTGATTTGAACAAACATTATTTTGATATTATTAATATATAATGTTATAAATTAATAAATATAATTGAATGAAAAATACTAAAATAAAATTTATGTTAATTATATATATATATATATATATATATTGTTTTATTGATTAATGAATAATTTTTATTTTTATATTTTCAATTTAGTTTAATGTTTCATAATTATATGTTCCTTTTCATTTTTTGTATATATTTCTATTTAGCTTTTTTCTTTTTGTGATTTTAGTACGGAAGCCCGGAAGAAATTTTTCGACTTAAATCTCAAAATGGATCGACTTTAATCTCGAAATGTTTTGACTTTAATCTCAAAATGCTAGATTTTTTTAACAGATTTATTATTATTTATTTTTTTTACAGATTTTTTTTTTTTTTTTTTTTTTTACATTGCGGTTCAGGGCTTCCGTATTTTAGTACTTGTACTAAACTTTTTTTTTATTTTCAGTAAATTGCAAGGCAAAATATATTTTTTTTAAGTGTATGTCAGTAATGAAAGCTATTTTAAATAGTTTAGTTAACAAATCACCATTAGTATTAGATGTTACCTCAAATCATGTCATGTTGTGCTGTTTTTATTACGTTTATGCCCTCAAACCATTAGAGACTAGAGTATCATTGAGACTTCAGGATGAACTCTTATGTCGGTCAATGACTAGAAAACACCTTAGCAATGCAAATAAAAGCTTCCAGAACATGCAAACACTCATGCTTTCTTCAGAAAATGTGAAAATTAGTTCTGTATTCTACGGCTTTCATCCTTGCCCCAATGTCCCTATTTGGAGCTGGAACACATTGTAAAGTGTTAATGAGTGTGTCTGTCACAGACTGAAGCGCACTAGCAGGTTCAGGATCAGGTCATTAGGTATTCCTGTCACGTCGGTGTCCGCACACACACACACAGCACACTGAGCCGGTATAAATAGGTTTCAGCAGGCCTGAATCCGGGACTCTCCGGCGTTATCACCCGTGTCCGGCACGTGTTAGCAGGGTGTGATCTCTGCTTCTTTTCTCTTTGTCTTGCTCTTTTCTCACACTCTCTCGTGGCCGTGTGAGAGAAAGTTCACACGTGTGGTCCATCGAACTGTGAGCTTTAGCCCTGCATAATCTACTGCTACACTTTAAAGGAGACATATCATGAAAAATCCACTTTTTTAGCCCTTAAATGCATTTTGTTGTATATTTGGAGTGTTTATAAGTACAGAAAAGATTAAATTATTCTCTTCGGGTGCTTCGTTTATATCTTTATATTCTGTTTTGGTCATATTTTTCAACCTGTTCGGATTTTCCTGTTGTCTATTACGTTTTTTGAACAATTACGTCACAGTATTTGCAGCGGAACTGACAAATAAGGACATTGACTACCGGTCCAACACTTCGAGCAATCCGCCATTATTATTTCTCGCTCCGATTTTGTAGTCCGAGCTCAATGATGCAGAAGTTACGGGAGGGCTAGTCCAAATGTTCGGTTGTTGGATGTAGTGACCTGAAGCACTTCAAGGATCCCCAATCCAACAACCTCCGCCAGTACACAGAAGGGTTTGCCGATCGACTTCGTCTGAATGAGGGGTAAATTCCTTCTATCATTTAGCTGCTGTGTTTTCTGACGCGTTCTAAACGCAAGTTATCATATTATTATCATACAGATTTTTAGTGGTAAGATCAGACCGCAGTCATTTATCTTGTCAGAGTGCTTGTTTTAACAAGAGAAATAGTCGCCTTTCACTAATAACACAACATAGTTAACTTAACGTTACATACCACTGCATCCATATGAAGACGTTGTTCTGCAGGTTTGTCGTCGTCTTTTTCAAATCGCTCGCTCTGGCTCGAATACATAACGCTTGATGGACAAGTCTTCCGTTGTTGACATTTTGTTAACGTGTGAATAAAAATGTTCTTTGAAACTATAGTAATCGTATCTCTTATCAAACTACAATAATGGCTGAACGCGGGGAGTTGAACCGACCGTGAACTCAGCGACCTGGAGAGTGGGCGGGGAAAGACGCAACTCCTTTTTATTTAAAGGAGACGCTTCGAAACGGGTTGCTCAAAGAAGCACATCAGAAAAGGGGTAGAAAAGGGGCCTGTTGAGCTATAATAATGAGGAATTCAGACCCAAGCATTGCAGTTATGCTTTATATAGACCACAAATGTATGATTTATAAGTAAAAATGAATGATTTAAAAGCACGATATGTACCCTTTAAAGGGATAGTTCCATCAAGTAGGAAAATTCATGTGTTTTTGTCACCCGGTCTCTGAGTTAGGCTATATGTGCAGATACGCTGTATGGAAAGCTGAAAGGGTCAGTTTATCCAAAACTGAAAATTATGTCATTAATGACTCTAAAGATCTAAAGTCAGCCGCGTCTTACGTCAGCAGCGGCACTGAACGCGGATCCACAACAGAACCGGAAGACAACACAATGCTGAATAGTCATAGTTTTTGTTATTTTTGGACCAAAATGTATTTTCGATGCTTCAAAACATTGTAACTAACCCACTGATGTCACATGGATTTCTTTGAGGATGTCTTTATTCCCTTTTTTGAACAAGGACAGTATACCGTACATACATTTACAATGGAGGGACAGAAAATAAATCTAAAGTATCTTAAAGGGATAGTTCACTTTGAAATTAATTTTTGGTATGTTTTATCTTACCTCAAGGGCATCCAAGATGTAGGTGTCTTTGTTTCCGCAGTATTTTCAATTTTGATATTTTTAGCTCAAACCGTTCTTGTTTGTCGGTCATATAATGGAGGTCTATGGTCACCACCTCAAAGAGCATGCACAGAGAAATCCAAATTAAACATGATTCAATGACTCGTAAATGTAAGTACACATTGATGGCCTAAGACACAAAATGAGCTTTTTGTGTGAGAAAACGAAAAGTATTTATATCGTTTTTACCTCTTGTAACCACAGCCACAAAGCGCCCGTGCCCTCACATCACTTGGATGTGGCTGTAGAGGTAAAAGCGCTATATAATGTTAGTTTTCTCACACAAACCGCTCGTTTCGTGTCTTAGGCCATCAATGTGTACTTACATTTACGAGTCATTAAATCATGTTTAATTTGGACTTCTCTGTGCATGCTCTTTGAGGTGGTGACCATAGACTTGCATTATATGACTGACAGACAAGAACGGTTTGACCTAAAAATATCAAATGAATGAATGAATGAATGAATGAATGAATGAATGAATGAATGAATGAATGAATGAAACCTTTATTGCCCCAGGGGGGAATTTGTTTTACACTCATGGGAAGCACAATAAACATGACAACAAAAAACATAGAATAAACATTAGTGACATCAAATTATCAAATTCGACGACTTGACAAATCAATAAATAGATATAAAAAAATTGAATCAAAATTGAATCAAAATATCAAAATTGAAACTACTGCGGAAACAAAGACACCAACATCTCGGATGCCCTTGAGGTAAGCTAAAACATATCAGAAACTCATTTCAAAGTGAACTATCCCTTTAAACTGTGTTTCGAAGATGAGTGGAGGTCTTGGAACGACATGAGGGTGAGTCATTAATGGCATAATTTTCATTTTTGGGTGAACTAACCCTTTAACTTTATATGTGAACTGACTTGTACTCATTTTCCAACTGATTAACCTTTACAAACCTTATATGCGTCACATAATTTGTTCCTCAATTTCTAATTTTTTTTTATTTTGGCTAATAAATACTATGGCAGCACATGGTCATGCTATGATGTATATATGGCAATGAATAAATAATGCATACCTTATATAACATGATATATTATTTACATGTATTCATTTAGCTGACGCTTTTATCCAAAGCGACTTACAATTGCTATATATGTCAGAGGTCGCACACCTCTGGAGCAACTAGGGGTCAAGTGTCTAGCTCAGGGACACATTAGTGTCTCACAGTGGATTCGAACCCGGGTCTCTCACACCAAAGGCATTTGCCTTATCCACAGCGCCATATTATACTGATAGCACCTGAAGAATCATATCTGAATGCCACTGTACTTGTTTTTAAATGCAAACCGCTGCAGACTGACTCTGAGTGCATTAGAAGCTCATTTAGTCTTTGCATATGCAGCTTACAGAACGCACAACTGTATGCGTAAGCTAATTTGTTCCTCGTTTTACAAGCTGCCTAAGTTGTCCAAAAGCGTGTCAAACCAATTCTACACGGAGCCTTCATCCCCCGTAAAACACAGTAAACATGCATCCAACTGCTTGGCTGCTTTGCATTAGTGACAAAATGTCCACGCAGCGAGTTGAATCTAGGACATCAGACGAACGACCGTGCTTTTCAAGAGCCGAGACTTATTAGTGACAAATAAATGTGTGTGCGCTGTGTTTAATTCTTGTTTTATGTATTGCTGCATCTTAAAAGTTTGCAATATGGTTTATTAAATTGGTTTAGGACCAAATGCAAGTGGGAAACATCGCAGGCCAGACTTGAACCCGCAGCTCGATGTGTGTGTGAGATGCTCTACAGCTGTTTAGCACGCGTCGCCTCTCGCCGCTGAGCGCCGGTTTGTTATGCCGCTAAAACTAATGCCTTGTCTGCATGTGTACGGACAAGACATTTGTCATTTAGAGTGGCGTTTCTACAGAGAGTGTGTTCATGTAGAAGTGTGTGTGTTTTATAAATAGGTCTCTCTGGCTGTAGCCAGGTGGAATTGATGCGCTTCAGCACATTTTGCCGGGTGTCGTCAGCGGAGGGTTTAATTTTTACAGTCCTGACAGCGTGAGGTCTCGAGCTCCAGAGATGCTGCGTTCCAGTGACGCCACCGCTGTGCAAATGTTAGACGTGTTTGCGGACGCAGCATCGGCGTGCTGCACACACACACACACACACACACACGCAGACAAAACACCCATCACTCCAGTGTCACAGAAATAGGGTCAGACACACAGCGCACTTTTAAAGAGCATCTGCCGCCTCTCTCACACACCTGGAGGAAATGCCGAGCGCTTCTCTTCTTGCCAATACAGTCAGAACACACTGAGAGAGGCTGTTTCCCACAATGCAATGCTCTCAACTTGACCTTGCACTTACTGTAAGTGAAATTAACTGAAGTGAAATCACCTGCTATTTTTAACTTCTTCTTTTTTTACTCATTTTTGATCAAGCTGGAAAATTACTTATACAAAATTGATTCTATCTATCTATCTATCTATCTATCTATCTATCTATCTGTCTGTCTGTCTGTCTGTCTGTCTGTCTGTCTGTCTGTCTGTCTGTCTGTCCGTCCGTCCGTCCGTCCGTCTGTCATTTTATCTGTCTGTCCATCCGTCCGTCCGTCTGTCTGTCTATCCATCGTTTTATCTGTCTGTCTATCTATCTATCTATCTATCTATCTATCTATCTATCTATCTATCTATCTATCTATCTATCTATCTATCTATCTATCTATCTATCTATCTATCTATCTATCTATCTATCTATCTATCTATCTATCTATCTATCTATCTATCTATCTATCTATCCATCCATCCATCCATCCATCCATCCATCCATCCATCCATCCATCCATCCATCCATCCATCCATCCATCCATCCATCCATCCATCCATCCATCCATCCATCCATCTATTCATCCATCCACCCAACCACCCACCATCCATGTATCCATCCATCCATCCATCCATCCACCCCACCATCCATCCATCTATTCATCCATCCATCCATCCATCCATCCATCCATCCATCCATCCATCCATCCATCCATCCATCCAACTGTCTGTCTGTTCTGTTCATTCTATCTGTTGTTCCTCTGTTCTTTCATTTATCCTCTCTTTTGTAATTATATGTGTCTATTGGTTCTATCTATTTTTCTGTCTTTTGTTCTATCTTTTGTCAGGTTTATAAACCTTCAAACTTCATGGCTTTTTTATTTATTTATTTTTTTTCCAAAACTTTTTACCAAGGCTTTGTCAAGTCAACGTTCAAAGTCTGTCTTGACAAACTTTGGTTTTCTAGTGAAAGTAAATGAATTTGAACGGTGCACAACCCTTTTGGATTGCAATCGCTCAAATTGGGAATATAATGAGGTCATGTGACATGTATACCAAAACAGTTATGTTTTTGTTGCAGAATATTTCATATGCGTTTTAGTAGGTGGCAACATACAGTGTATAATGTGCATGTAACAATATAGCATAGTAAAGTTTGAAATGAAAAATGTTGCATTGACTAGACAGTATATACAGAATTAAGCCTATTATTGAATGATTTTTTTTGCATTACAGTAATGAGAATTTTGGGGTTAAATGTGCTTAATCACATTGCAAAAAAACTCTATATGCAGTAAGCGTACACTATTTTAATCTAATACTTGTATAATGCCATGGAAAAGGTCCATTAACAAATTAAACATATAGATAATAGTGAGAATGGTAAACTTGAATGTATTCAGGTTCAGATTATTTTCCTAAACAGATGTTCTGTACAGAGAGCGGATATAAAAATGTGTAAACGTTCAAAGACGACGGCCCAGAATCCACTTCAGCTCAGCATTTTGTTTGCTTACGAGTGGCGAAACACATGATGTGTAGAAAAACAGGGCCAGATTCCTTCGGTCTGTGATACGCGCACACACGTCGAGGAGTGAGCCGCGGCTCGCTGGCACGAACGCACTCAAATTAGCCAATAAAAACGTGTGAAATGGGTGGCGGAGCACCAGCCGAGGACATGCCAAAAGAAATAAACATCAGCTCTCGGAGACACGAGGTGGGGGGAGGACAGGAAGTCACTATCTGCTCCGACAGAACGCAGGAGCTGAGTCAGATAGTGGCGTTAGTGTTTGTAATCAAGGCGGTGACACGTGTTTGCAGAGAGCCATCAGCTCAGTCAAACCACGTACACACACACAAAAAACAACGACAGCTGACTGTGACGTCGAGCGCTCAGAAGTGTGAAGTGAACGTGTGAGTGTGTGTAAATGATGCTGTGCTGTGGTAGGTGTTGTTTCTGACCATTTGCTTGTAGAAACGACACACGAGTGTGTGGATGGTGGAGATAAATGGCGCCTTCGATCAGCCTTGAAACCAAAGCAGAGCTTATTCATGTGCAGAAATGTGCAGCGGTGTGTGTGTGTAAAGCGATGAATGGCGGTTGTACTTCTACATGTCATCTGCATATGCTGCGTTTAACTCTTGAAATGCGTGCGTATCTGCATGGCCATCTCATCCGAGTGATGGGAATCTGTTTGGGGGAATCCCATGAAAACATCCTCGGTTTGCTTCAATGTTGGAGGAAAATAAGTCACTTTTGGTATTTTCATTGCTATTATACAGTGTTTTTTTTTTATTTTATCATACAAATATATATACAGTATATATATATATATATATATATATAGAGAGAGAGAGAGAGAGAGAGAGACAATACAATATAAACAATATACATTTACATTACATTTAGTCATTTAGCAGACGCTTTAACCAAAGCGACTTACATCTGAGGATTAAATCAAACAAGTCATCCTGAAGAGGCAATAACAACACAAGAAGTGCTCCAAATATTTAATATATTTATTCTAATATATTTTAATATATATGTAATATATATTATATATATATATAATATTTAATATATATGTATTTAATATATATAAATATAAATAAATAAAATGTAAAATACAAATTATTTCAATAAAAATTATATACAGTATATATATACTCTATATTGTGTATATATATAGTGTATATATATTTATATATATATATATATACTATATATTGTATGTATATATATATATAGTGTGTGTGTATATATATATATATATATATATATATATATATATATATACTGTATATACTGTATATAATTTTTTATTGAAATCATTTTTATTTTACATTTTATTTATTTAAATGTTGTAATCTTAAGGGCTGTACATCACTTACTGCCATTATTTATATATACTTTTATATTTAAATATAGACTTAATATTGTATAATTTATTCATATGACAGTAATGAAAATAAATAGATAAAAAAAATCTATTTATTTATTTATTTCATATAGCAAAAAGAGTTTGGGGGTTGTTTAATTTTCATAAATAATGTCACATTGCAACAAAATAATAAAAAGTTTAAAAAAAAAACAACCTAAAAATAAGCTTCACTTTATGATTCAAAATATAATTTCTCATTTCTGTATTTAGATTTTTGAATGAGATTTGACCCAGATATGTTCTCAACGGGTTTCACAAAGTTCACCCATAGAGCAAAATCAATTTCCTTCTGTGAAGATTTTTTTTTTCTGTGCAAAAATAAAAATGTATTACAAAATGTATATGATCTAAACTATAACACGTCTCATTTAGCTTCCACTCATTACCTCCATTGGGCAATGCAACATTGCTGTGGTGTTCATGTGCACCAGTCTCCTCAAATCTTGTAGGCATCATATTGTAAGATTGCAGTGTGTGCATCACAGAGATGTTCATCTGGCTGTAGAGGATCCATTACCTTTCGCTCCCAGACTTCCACGGGCTCCTCCGCTGGTTTGAACTCCCACTGTCTGTTTAGGGCAACAGAAGAATGGAGTCTCCAGAGTTTTCATTTAACACGGTGTCGAGCTGTGAAGTGTAATTTCAGTGGAATCTAAACTCACTAATTGAATATCATAACTTTGTGGAGCTGCTTCTCCTAAAGGTACCTGAAATTTTAATTTAGACTTCAAAAGAGCTCCGACTTTAAAGTAAATCTATTGTTTTTCATTTAGACTCGCAATTTTCTCCTCTCTCTCTCTCTCTCTCTCGCAAGCGGCGCGCCGTACGTAGTTATGATTGATCTGGTAATTAAAATATGCAGAGAAGGAAAAAATATTAACCGCTTCTTTTTGTTTTAGAAAACAGCCAACAGTTTTTTTTTTCCTCACCGCAGCAGATAATTAAATTTTGCACATTGATGTTCTTTACCCTCATTATTTTTCCATTTTCATCTTTCTGCCGAGAGATCGATAGATTGATAAGATGATGTTGCTAATCTTAAATTATTTAAGAGGAGAAAAGTTACACTTACTTTGCTGCTGGCAAAGTGTTTGAACTTTCATTCTCTTCTGGAACCGCATGCAATCCTTCATTCGAGCGCACCGTCACAAACAAAAGCGACTCGCCTACGGAGTTACAGCCGCTACGTCAGAGCAGGAGGAATGGATTCCTTCATTCCGTGTCCCAGCCTCCGTTTATTTTCCTCGGAAAAAAAAAATATATACAGTAGGATGCTGCGCATTACAGATCGATGGTTGTCAAGACTAATACCCCAAACGAAGAGAGAAATGGCAATTCAAAGAGAGAGCATAAAGTAGGCCAATTAGTACCTTGGGAGCGTTTTGCGGGGAGAGATAGCGACGCGACGTGTCATTTGCGCTAACGTTGAGGCCGATTGTTTATAATATGACCTGACAGTTTGGGGCTCTCCGGTATCGGATTAAGCACAATACTAATTAACATTTGGCTGTGTGAGAAGCTGGTGTGGAGCGTCAACAGGAGAGAGTTTAGCAGAAGAAACACCAAAAAGAGGACGTCTACACCAAACAAATCAGTTTGCTTTGACCGTTTAGGTGTGATTTGATCAATCCACTAAATGTTTAACTTTGTGCTACATGAATGATTTCTATTCCTGCTGTATCGTCACGATTAACTAGCTGAGCGTTTGCTCTCAAATATTCGTGTAAGTGTTAATAATCTCTAATGTTTAGTTCAATTAAAGTGGCGTCTATTCATTTCCTTGGTCCCTGTGGTGATGGTGATTGTCACCCTGTTAATTGGGTCTGGAGGGATTAGTGTCGATGGTTCTCTCTTTCTTTTTTTGCTTGTTTTCCCCAGAGGATCTATTGACCACTGACAGGTGTGAAAGGACCAGCCGGAGAACAGGTCCACATTTCTTTGGGCTGTAGAGCGTCACCTTTAGTCCTGCACTGAGCTCACATCTCTGATAAGATTTATTTTCCTTCTATCACCAAGAGAGAAGCTTGTTTCTGACACAGAATGGAAAATAAAAAAGGTAATTGCGACTTTTTATCTCACAATTCTGACTTTTTTTCTCACAATTGCGAGATATAAAGTCAGAATTCAGTGATATAAAGTCGCAATTGTGTGATATAAATCAGAATTGCGAGATTTGAAGTAAGAATTGGAAGATAAAAAGTCAGAATTGCATGGTATAAAGTCGCAATTGTATGATATAAAGTCAGAATTGCGAGATATAAAGTCAAAATCAGAATTGTAAGATATAAAGTCGCAATTGCGTGATATAAAGTCAGAATTGCGAGATATAAAGTCAGAATTGAAAGATATTAAGTCAGAATTGCATGATATAAAGTCGCAATTGCGTGATATAAAGTCAGAATTGTGTGTTATAAAGTCTGAATTGTGTGTTATCAAGTCAATTGCGTGATATAAAGTCAGAATTGTGTGTTATAAAGTCTGAATTGTGTGTTATAAAGTCAGAATTGCATGATATAAAGTCAGAATTGCGATATGTCAAGTCAAAGTCAGAATTGCGCAATATAAAGTCAGAATTGCATGATATAAAGTCGCAATTGCGTGTTATAAAGTCAGAATTGCATGATATAGTCGCAATTGCGAGATATAAAGTCAGAATTGCGTGATATAAAGTCAGAATTGCGGGATATAAAGTCAGAATTACATGATATAAAGTCGCAATTGCGTGATATAAAGTCAGAATTGCGTGTTATAAAGTCAGAAAGGCATAATATAAAGTTGAAATTGTGTGTTGTAAAGTCAGAATTGCGAGATATAAAGTCAGAATTGCGTGATATAGTCGCAATTGCGAGATATAAAGTCAGAGTTGCGTGATATAAAGTTTAAATTGCGCGATGTAAAGTCAGAATTGTGAGAGATGAACTATTCTGAGGGGAAAAAAAGTTAGAATTGGCCTGATAACTTGCAATTGCGAGTTTATATCACAATTCTGAGAAAAGATGTCAGAATTTCGACATATTAACTCGCAATTATGTGTTATGAAGTCAGAATTGCAAGATGTAAACTCGCAATTGTGAGGAAAAAAAGTGAGAATTGTGAGATAAAAAGTCTCAATTCTGTCTTTTTTTCTTGCAATTGCGACTATTTCTCAGAATTGTGGTTTTACTGTACAGTATATCTCGCAATTGCGACTTTATTTCTCACAATTCTGACTTCATATCTCGCAATTGTGACTTCATATCTTGCAATTGTGAGAGAAAAAGTCGCAATTATTTATTTAATTTTTTTCATTCAGTGGTGGAAACAAGCTTCCATAGAGCTGAGATCAGTGTTGTAGCGCTACTAACGTCACTGCATTTGTCTGAGGGTGACAGCAGTTCAGCTGATTTAATAATAGTTTAGCTTTTCCAGTAACAAGCAGATGTAAGAGTAAAGTATGACAAAATGTTACAATTTGCTGCACATGCAACCTTTCTTTCTTTCTTTCTTTCTTTCTTTCTTTTAGAAACATTTGAGCTCCGAGTAACTTCACAAACACTACTTTACTACAATAACTGTGAGCATATGTGTCTGCCTGAGTGTGTTTGTACCTTATAAAGCAGAGATGTGCAGAATGACTGGAGGTGCTCTGAGATCTTATTACATTTTATATTGAGACCAATTTTATCCAGTGGTCTGAAGGACAGACATCTATTCCCCGACTAAATCAACTCGTTGTCTCCTGTCCCGCAGTTCAAACATGCACATGCGTTCACTCTCGCTCGTCTTCACATATGCACTGCTGCTTTGTTTAGCGTTCGCTTTCTTCAAGGATATGCAGACTTTCAAATATGTCTTATGATTTAACTGATGAATTGCAGCATTTTAAGTTACATTTAATTGTTGTAATCATCGTTCTGCAAGCCAGGCTGATTGTTATCCCCATTCTTCACACTGTCAAAGATCCATCACACATGAGGTTTATCTGACGGACGGAGAGCGATGTGTTTCCGCAGTTTACCACGGTTAATCCAGTTTACCTGTGCGTAATCCGTGACCCAGAAGACTGTGTTTATATTGTTTTTAAGGGCTGTTTCATCAGGGATGGGGAGTGTGTAATGCGAAGTGTCATTTAAATGCTAACTGCATCTATTCAGCGTATAAATAGGAACATGGTTTCTTTGTGTCTTTCACTGTCACGTTGGAGTGTTTGCTTCCTTTTAACTGCAGGAAGATTTTAAAATAACAATCTGTAATTGAGACGACTGACACGATGCCGACAAATAATAACAGTGTATCTTTGACTGTAGGCACGATTGTGTCCCGGGGCGGATTTTTATTTAACAGATTTCAACTTGTTCATTTATTTTTGCCTTTTTTTAGCCTATATACAATATGAAAATACGAAAATATATATAAAAAAATTATTTATTACATTCACTATAACAAGGATGCCTAATTATAAATAACAAAAAAGGTAAATAAATGTAAGCTATTTCAATATTGGTCTGTCACATTTGATAAAAAAAATTAAATATAATTCGATAATTGTGTTGTATGTGCCCATAGTTGAAGAAACACCCATAATGCACTGCTATTGACCCTTCTGTCTTTAGTTTGCAACTGCAGACTTTAAACACAAACAAATGCAGGGTTATTACAACCCAGCGCTGGGTTAATAGTTAAATCCAGCATGCTTGTGTGTTCTATTAAACTCAATTATTTAGTGAATATTTGACCCAAAATGGGATTCAAATTAGAAAACACACACAGTATGACTATACAGTAACAATGCAGGTAATAATCAATGTTTAAACAAGAACACCAGAAATTGAAAAAAATATGAGCAAACATAAAAGCGAACGACGTACTGTACGTATTAGAAAAAAGTGCAGAAAAGAATGGCAAGTTCATAAAGTTCAATAGTTATATAGTTAAACGAATTTGCTTTTGTAAACTTTAATATTGAATCATATCTTTAAGAATGATTTTTTTTCTGAAAACATTATTCAAAAAGTTTGTCATAATTGTTTTTTATGCCATAATTTTGACTTTTTAATGTGATTATTGTTATTTACCAAAGCGTGATTTTCCCCTTATGTAATGAAAATTGGCTTTCATAGAAATGTTTGAACAAAAAACTTTATTGATCAGGAATTTTATTGGATCCTGAAAAGTGAATGTTGTGGAGAAGAGGTTTAAATATGAGACATTTTCATTTTTATTGGAAGAATAAGACAAGGAATGGGTATTATGGAAGTAATAAATTTGATTTCGCCTTGACTTAACCCTTATGTGCTGTTGTGGCTGTTTTCAGCCACCATGGGGTATTTTTAAGTCTTAATTTGGCCATAACTTGTTCCGTGTTTCAGCAAATTGAATGATTTTTGGTGACAAATCTTATTTTGACACATATTTTGGGAAAATGCTTTGAAATTTTTCAGTACACTGTGGGCAAATTCACTACCCTTTCATTATGTTTGTGGCTAAAAACTAACAATGCATCAAAACCAATGTTGTTTCTAATCTTTGACGTGTCCAACACTGTGATAAAAGGTAAAAAAAAAAAAAAGTATGTTTTTTTTCCCTCAAATTAGTGACATCATTTATGAATTTGGGAATTAAAGAGTTAATCCTGATTTTTTTTTTATTTTTTTATTTTTATTTTTTTTTTTTAATTTAGTAATTTTGGTCAGGACTGAGGATGATTTAATAGATTTATGCAAAAACATTTGAAAAAAATATTTATCTGATACAATTTGACTGTGATAAAAGGTAACAAAAAAGTTTATAATTACATTGAAAATAAGTAATTTTGTGTGCGTTTTTCCCTCTAATCAATGACATCATTTATGAATTTGGGAATTAAAGAGTTAATCCTGATTTTTTTTTTAATTTTTTTTTTTATTTTTTTTTTTTTAATTTAGTAATTTTGGTCAGGACTGAGGATGATTTAATAGATTTATGCAAAAACATTTGAAAAAAATATTTATCTGATACAATTTGACTGTGATAAAAGGTAACAAAAAAGTTTATAATTACATTGAAAATAAGTAATTTTGTGTGCGTTTTTCCCTCTAATCAATGACATCATTTATGAATTTGGGAATTAAAGAGTTAAAATCCTCATTTTTGAAAAAAAAAAAAACATTTAGTAGTTTTGGTCAGGACTGAGGTTGACTAATAGATTTATGCAAAAACATTTAAAAAAAATTATCGGATACATTTTTACAGCAGTTTAAAGCAGCTTTCAGCCACGAACATAACAAAAGGGTAGTGAATATGAACAATGAAGGGTCAAAATCCTGTTTTTGAATGATGTCCCATTAGGAGGAACAATGCATCATCTGGGTCACCACTATTACAGTGAACGTGTCCGGCCAAGAAACTCTGGCATTTAAACAAACAGACTGAATTTACGTTGTGGCTCTCGGAGTCTGGCTCCGAGTCGTGGTGCTCTGAGACTTTGGCCGCGGTCCAGGAGCCCACGGTGGAGGAATCCCAGCCCGGAGAGTTATGGGACTCATCAGCTCCTCTGGGTCTCATTCCACTCGCTGCTGATTTACACCACGTGAGGGGAGGGACGAGGTCTCGCAGGTCATATTCATACATGCCTAAGTGGCTAGAAATTATTAGCTGCTTATCACCAGCCGCATCATTTTTCACGTCTCGGGACTTTTTAAAATAACCTGCAAATGCTCGCAGACATCATTCACACATGCAGCGTCAGTTGTCTAATTTAGATCACCTTCTGATATCATGTTTTCACGCAAACTAAAAAGACTCGTGCTGGTCAAGGTTAGGACCTCGCTTTGTTCTAATAATAGCAGGTGATGTCACACCTCGGCGGCGCGCCGGTGATCCGTCATGTGACAGCCCACAGTGAGAGCCGTGAAAAAGGAAGGATATCTCTCTGTGAAATATGCATGACATCAAAAAGCCTTAAAGGTTATTACAAATTAATAATGAGAGGATAAAGTTGTAAAAAATAGCCCGGCCGTGGTGGGTGGTGTGTTTTAAATGTTTAATGTCGCATGCGGTGCTTGTAGATGACCAGCAAGGAGCGGTCAGTAGTCTCCACTCGTCGATTAGTGAGAGTACATGTTTTTCATTTTTAGCTTGAAGAGACACAACTTCTCTGAGAGAGATTAACATGCCAGCAATGTGCTTTAGCTGAACATGTCTCTAAATGTCCTTCTCTTTAAAGCACTGTTACTGCAGACTTCAGAAAACTCGGTTTAGAGGTTTTTTTTAAATAGTTTGATCTTTTTTTTAAGTTTTAGTCATTTTGTTGTGTGTTTTTGTATTTGTTTTTTTAATGTCTATATAATTTCTATTCATTTTTATTTAAATTGTAGTTTTAGTTACATCACTAATAAAAAGCCAAGCAGTAATAAAAAAAGAAAACCATCTCGAGATTAAAGTGATTATAATGCGAGATTAAACTGTTAAATTTCGAGAAAAAAGTCGAAATACAATCTTGAGAATAAATTCATTAAATATTGAGAATAAAGTTGTTGTGTTTCGAGAAAAAAAACCTCGAAATACAATCTTGAGAATAAACTCATTAAATATTGAAAAAAAAAGTTGTGTTTCGAGAAAAAAACGTCGAAATACAATCTTGAGAATAAATTCATTAAATGTCAAGAATAAAGTTGTTGTGTTTCGAGAAAAAAAAACCTGGAAATACAATCTTGAGAATAAACTCATTAAACATAGAGAAAAAAGTTGTGTTTTGAGAAAAAACTAGTTAAATTTCGAGAAAAAAGTTGAAATACAATCTTGAGAATGAACTCATTAAATATCGAGAATAAAGTTGTTGTGTTGCGAGAAAAAACTTTGAGAGTCAATTTGTTCATTTCATTCGATGAATTCGATGTTTGGTCCCCATTGAAGTCCATTATATGGAGAAAATCCTGGAATGTTTTCATCAAAAACCTTAATTTCTTTTCGACTGACGAAAGAAAGACATGGACATCTTGGATGAACAAGAACGTGCAAAATGTTTCTGTTTGTAAATGCACCTTGAAATGAGCTCTAGGGGTCAGTTTTGCTCCAATCCTGAGAAGAAATATTGAGGTTTCCATTAATGACCAAAAACTGGTGGTTTTGCAATAATAATACGTAGAGTTAATCACTCAAAAATAATTAGAGAGTAAATGCTCAAGCCTCAGAGATGGATTAACCCTAATAAAACTGCTTTTATTTGTCTCATGTGTCCCCATGGCGTCAGACTTTTTGAGGGGGAGAATTACTCTCCCCACTTATTATGAAAATATAGTTTTGCTCATCCCTATTACATTTCAATGAATACATTACTTCTGCGAGCTTTCCGTATCTGTTCGTATTCCTGTGACAGCACAAAAGATTCTCCGCTGACATCTCCAAGCTCACTGAAGCTTCACTAAACAAGGAGCTGAAGCCTCTGTAGGTTTGCCAACACAGAAAAGCACTCGGCGTCGCCTTTATTTTTTCATCATTTTTCCTCGCACTCTCATCTCCGAAGTGACTCGAACTGTCGCCCCTGAACACTTCACAATAATGACAGAAGACACTGTACAAAATTGCCTTGTTTATGGCGGTAATGTTAGCTGTCTGTTCCGGTGTCGCTCCCGAAGCAGACGTGATCGTGGCAGCCGGTCTGAAGTGAATTTGCCGGGCGACTACCTGGAAACATCAACAGTCATTAATTATGCAAAACTCCGAGGAGCGGAGACGAGTCAGTGCGCGGATTACAGCTACAAACACACTCTTAGAGCGGCTCCTCGCTCTCAAAGATGCCGTTTTATTGTGTTTGTGTTGAACGTTTAGCTGGAGACACGTCATCAGTCACGGTAATTCCCGCCACACTGCGTTTGTGTTCTCTCTCTGCCTTCCGATCGCCTGTTTGCCGCCGATGTAAAAACGGAGGGAATGTGACAGACCTGACACATAATATTTCACTCTCCGATGGCTGGCTGCGACATTTGACGGTATTATAAAGTGCTTTCTGCTGGGCTCCAGTGGTCTGTGAGAGCCGGATCCCTCTTGAGGTGTTTCACGGGCCGCTTAAGGGCGTGTGTTAGCTGCCAATTACACGATGAAGGGTGCTGGGTCAACACTACACACTGATGCTGTCTGATGGACACCTTGTTCCAATTATACACTATTTGCATTATGCTTTGGGAAATACAGTGGTACTTTATTGTTAATGACCTAAGGTCAGGAGGTTTGACCCCATGTGTTTAACCCATCTGAAAGAGTATCATTAATGAATTCCTATGGAAGATACCAGTAATCTCATCATCTCCATCAATGTAAAAAATAATCGTGATTTTAACGGTAAAAGACTGTAAAACGATACAGTGAAAAAATGTTAATTGGTTAACAGAAAGTTTCCTTACTATATATATATATATATATATGGTAATTAACTGATATATATATATATATATATATATATATATATATATATATATATACTGTATAATGGTACACTCTTAAAAATTGCTGGGTTGATTTAACCCAACTTTGGGTCAAATATGGACAAACCCAGCAATTGGGTTACATTTTTTTTTTTTTTTACTTTTAACCCAACTTTTGGGTTTATCCATATTTGACCCAAAGTTGGGTTAAAACAACCCAGCAATTTTTTGAGTGTACATTTTACCGTGAAATACCATTAAATTTACAATTTTTGGAAGTGAAAAAGAACAAGTCATTGTATAATTTACAGCGAAAAAAAATGTAAATTGATATTCCCACAATTCCCTGCGTGACACTTCACATTTAATGATTTTTTTTAAATAACTGTTTCTTCACAATTTTCTTATTTTTTCTAATCTTTAGGGTTTTAGGTTACATTTAATGTTGTTAAATGAATGCTTATTGCATTTTTTAAATTACATGTTACCATGATGGTGTTTAATGTTTGTGTGAATGACACTGTGCAGCTTCTAAATATTAGTAATAACTTTCTTGTGAAAGAGTTGCTTATGATGAGCTTTGATTGGTCATGTGACTCATCGCTGCTGTGATTATTGGCTGTCAGTCTATTACAATGGAACAAAACAGATATTGATAATTCAAAAGGTCAGTAAATTAACATTATATCAGGTACAATATGGTTTCTATCTATCTATCTATCTATCTATCTATCTATCTATCTATCTATCTATCTATCTATCTATCTATCTATCTATCTATCTATCTATCTATCTATCTATCTATCTATCTATCTATCTATCTATCTATCTATCTATCTATCTATCTATCTATCTATCTATCTATCTATCTATCTATCTATCTATCTATCTCAATTACAGTTCTGAATCATGCTTGCCAGCTCAATTTCATTCAAATTTAATTCAAATTCTGGAGCTTATTTGAAATGTAAAAGGCATCTGAATTACCCTGCTGAGAACGAACATAAAATCTAAAGAACCTTGAAAGAGGATTTTGTGCTGTTCCATGACGTGACAAGTTGTCAAAACAAATGCGGTAATAAATGCAGAAAGATTCAGGATGGTTTTGTGTGATGTTAGTGTTGGTTGTGGGCAGGTGATGATGGTTCTGATTTAGCTCAGCACTGGCCGTGTGTGTGTGTGTGTGTGTGTGTGTGTGTGTGTTTCTCCTCACCATCATCTGTGCTCCGCGAGCCTCTCGTTCATCAGAGTTTTTCTGCTCTGAGCGGTTGCTCTGTTGGCGTGATGTCCTGTTACAGTGAAACAAAGGCAGCGTTGACACTGGTAATTAATTAGGCTATTACATCTTCTGCAATGATAATTGCCTGGCTGGAAAGTCACCAGCTCCGTGAGGGAGAGGAGAGGAGCCGTGGCGGGCCAGATCCATCCATCACGGACCAGACCCTCTCTTCCCTTCTCCACGGCGCTGGCTCACCTTGACTGGCACACAAGTGCTCATAATGGATGAGTGGTGTAATGTGATACATGGAGAGATTGCTCCAAACGGCTCGGGGTGTGTGTGTTGGGTCTCGTCTGCGATAACTCTTGAGGATCCTGAGGGTCAGTTTCCGGCCCTCGGTTCACTCACAGGCCAGGATGAAGTCTCTGTCTGTCTCTCTGTCTCTCTATCAATCTGAGTTGCTTATGATGAGCTTTGATTGGTCATGTGACTCATCGCTGCTGTGATTATTGGCTGTTAGTCTATTACAATGGAACAAAACAGATATTGATAATTCAAAAGGTCAGTAAATTAACATTATATCAGGTACAATATGGTTTATTGCTATCTATCTATCTATCTATCTATCTATCTATCTATCTATCTATCTATCTATCTATCTATCTATCTATCTGTCTGTCTGTCTGTCTGTCTGTCTGTCTGTCTGTCTGTCTGTCTGTCTGTCTGTCTGTCTGTCTGTCTATCTATCTATCTATCTATCTCTCTGTCTGTCTGTCTGTCTGTCTGTCTGTCTGTCTGTCTGTCTGTCTGTCTGTCTGTCTGTCTGTCTGTCTGTCTGTCTATCTATCTATCTATCTATCTATCTATCTATCTATCTATCTATCTATCTATCTATCTATCTATCTACCTACCTACCTACCTACCTACCTACCTACCTACCTACCTACCTACCTACCTACCTATCTACCTATCTATCTATCTATCTATCTATCTATCTATCTATCTATCTATCTATCTACCCTTTAACGACACAGTCAGCAACAGGTTTATTAGGCTGCTGATACTTTTAAGACCTGTGGACTTTTTAACTTGTGTATTTTTGTCCGTTTAAACACTAGATGACGTGAAAGAGAGCTTGGAGAACATGAACGCGAGAACCGACTTGAGCTCTCTTTCGCATCTTCTTGCTCTTGAATGGTTTAAAAACATTTGAATGCTTAAAAATATGTTTAAAGGATAAACTTTTGTGGCCGAATCGGGAGAGTCACTATTCCAGCAACTGTCCCGAGCGTCTTTCAAGCTTGCCCCGGGCCATCAGGCAGTCCTTTTCATCCAGGCCTGAGTTTTGCACTGGTCCTGTGACTGTCGGCTGTGTGTGTGTGTGTGTGTGTGAGAGAGTGACACAGGCTGCTGATTGGAATTGACGCGGGGACTGGATATGTGTCAGGACTTCGGTTGCTCATTTCTCTCTGCGCCTCCGAGACGGCAGCTGCATTTTCACACAGTCCATCTCAAACTGTTCAGACAGATTCACTATGACGCTGGATAACTCATAGTTTGCCTTACGCATGTGATTATTTCTGTGCACCGTTATTTTCAAAATAACCTTTTATAACTTTTTCGCCTTGACATTTTTCCTGTGTAATGGACTGGAGTTGAGGAGTGGACTGGAGAATCTTTTTTTTTATTGATTAAATTTATACAATTAATAATAATTAATTAATATAAGTTAGAGCCCGACCGATAAAGGATTTTGTAGGCCGATACCGATACAAATATTTTTTGGTTGTAAAATCCGATATTCCATTTTTTTTTTTTTTTTTCAGAAACGCGCAACAGAACATTAACAGATTTCCCTAACATTAGTTATTTGTAGTTATTTATGAGTTTTAAATAAAATATGATAATACATTTATATTATATATTATACACAAACTATACAAACTATATAACTCCAACACTCACGACATGGTTCAAGCGTGTTTCGTCCATTTTTATTTTATTTTTGAAATATTCATTTGTCAGCCATTATAACTGCCGATACCGATAGTTTGGAAAATGCCTAATATCGGCCGATAATATCGGTATTATAAGTTATATTATATTATATTATATTATATTATTATATAGTTATGTTATATTATATTATAGTTATATTATAATTGTATATAACTATTATATACAATTCTAAGCAAATTCTGGATGCATCCCCTGGCTTATAGTATGACATGCCCCACTATTGGTGAACATCACTTTGGTGAACTTTTTTTTTCTGCCCAATATTGGTGGAAAGACATTAAGGTTTATTATGTCTATACAGAAATTCACTTTCAAAAATAAGCCGTGGATTATGTGTAACACATCGTCCGGTCTCCTTTATATTTAGCTGTCATTTTTGTGCTCTTGGAAAATAACTAGCATTTTCAACTGGACGTTCATGTAAATGTCATTTTAATGTAAAAGTGGATTGATCCTTTTGTGCTTTGTTATAATACGACCTCCTCTATGTGGTGGTGTGTGAGTGTGTGTGGGTGTTGATGGTGTTATATCCAGCACTTGTTGTTAAAGTGAACACATAATAGATCGGCACTGAACTGTCACTACAGGAGCTCAACCTGACGCATGGCCTGACACACTGTGTGTGTGTGTGTGTGTCAGTAATTGTGTAGCAAGAGTTTAAATGTTCATAGCTTGGACAACTGTTTTTTTTTTTTTAGCTCTTTTGATGCAAATAAACGATTGATGTACTATATATAGACACACACACACACACTAATATTCCTTCCTTCTCCAGCTCACACAGAACGTTTATTGAAACTAAACTGCAAAGACGGCTCATTCATTATTGCATAATAGAAGTCTTAAACTGACAGTAGCAAAGACAGCCTGTTTATTTAACGCTCACAGGGAGCCTGGAAAATAGTCATGATAAACTACTTTGGTACAAGAAACATTATATATGGATTTCAGAGGGGGAAACTCAACAAAAGTGTAGATAATTGTATGCGCACCTGAATTTAAAGGGATAGTTCACTCTTAAAGGAGTAGTTCACTTTTAAAAAAACCTTTGCTGACAATTTACTCATCCCCATGTCATCCAAGATGTCCATGTCTTTTTTTCTTCAGTCGAAAAGAAATTAAGATTTTTGATGAAAACATTCCAGGATTTTTCTCCATATAATGGACTTCAATGGGGACCAAACGGTTCAAGGTGCAAATGACAGTTTCAATGCAAACTGCAAACTGTTCAAAGGGCTTTAAACGATTCCAGACGATGAATAAGGGTCTTATCAAGCGAAACGATCACTCATTTAAAAAATAAATAACAAAGTTTAAGTTTTATAAGCTCAAATGCTCGCCTTGCTCTTTTCTGTGATGCATGTTCGTGACTCTTTTGCTCAAACTTGTTTCGAACAAATCTTTTTCCGAGTCATTTGGTTCATTCAACGAACGAAACGAACAAATTGAGTCAGTAAACGACTTAAATTTGGTTCTGTTCCTCACACAAAGCTATCGTATGACTTCAGAAGGCTTGAAATATAGTGATAGTGAAAGACTTTTAAGCTTCTTGAATGTCCTTTTAAAAGCTTGAAAGCATCAATCCACTTTCATTGTATACATAAATGTGCAACCAGTATGATTCTTCTAAACTTCTAAGTGTGTGTTAAAAAAATAACAGCTTATAGGGTTTAGAACAACGCTGCAAATTAACGATGGCAAAATTGTATTTTGGGGTGAACTATCCCTTTAAAAATGTCTAATTCACACTGATTGTGATTTGAACTTTCTTGTAGTTTTTAATTAAGTCACTCAATCTGACTCTTTGTCCTCATGAACCCAAACTCTTTCCGTAGCACATCCTAAATGTTGAGCCATCAAGGCTAAACATGATGATTCTGCTAATTGCATAATCACCAGTTGTGATAATTGTAATTGATGAGTGTATAATTGCTAATTGCTAGTCTTTATTGGAGTCTCCCTGCCTCATGCCGTCTTTCTGTCACGTCGTACACTGGCTTTTCTTGATTTCTTCATGCTCCTCTTGACCCGCACACACACACAAGTTGCACGTGTGTGAAAACACATTCACAGATTCGGAAAATGAAGCGTAGTTTCTGTTTTTCAAATTAATTACGGGATCCAACCACAGATGCTTTTGGCAGTCAGGCATTTGATTTTTTTTTTTCCTCGTTTGTGCAAATGGGAAATTAGTCAATGCATGAATGCTGGAGTGTGTTTAATGTAAAAGCTAAATTATACCTTTGAAATTTGGCAGATCGCTGCTTTAAGTTTTGGGACTGAGAAGTATCTTAAAGTTCTCCGCGCTTTGAAGCTGTAATTATAAAGTACTAGAAGACATGCAGTGCTGAGGTCTGCTTTTACAAACTAGAAGAAGAAATTACTGTAAACTTTTCAAAGAATTACTATAGGGCTCGTGTTCAACTATAGACACTTCTGGACTTTCTTTAAACACACTTTCACTAGTGGAGATACGCTATAATACCATTCAGAAGGGTCTGTTACCTTTATTGTAACACTTTATAATAACTACACGCTAATAATCATTAGTTAAGCTTGAGTAAACTGTTAATTCATTAATTTAATAGACATTAATAAGAAGTTTATAAATACAGCTATAAATGTTTTCTTCTTGATTTAAAAGCATATCTATAATTTGTTTAAAAATTGTATTTTTATCCTGTGTTAATGATCAATTTATCATTTCTAAATGAAAAATTGTATTTTTTAAACCATTTTTTAAAAGAGTTTTCAGTGGTTCATATGATTATTATTACTTATTATTCAGACATACTGTAAAAAAAATGTTGGTTTAACTTAAAAAATGAAGCAACCTGGTTGCCTTAAAATTTTAAGTTCATTGAAATGGAAAAATTGAGTTTATACAATGAAGGAAATTGATTTAATCATCAGAAACTCAAAATATTATGTTATCTGAACTACATAAATTATCTAAGTTGATTTGACAAAAGAAAAAATGTTGTGATTACAAATCATGAAATATTTTTTTACAGTGATTAAACACATTATAGATAAGAAGAAAGCATTCATAGCTGTATTTATAAACTGCTTGTTAATGCTTTTTAAATGATGAATTAACTGCTTAACTAATGATTAATAGTGTTTAGTTATTATATATTCCCAACTTGGGTATTTAAATGAATGCTTTTAAGGAATGACAGTAAAGACATTTATAATGTTACAAAAGATTTCTATTTCTTTAGAGCTTTCTATTCATCAAAAATCCTGAAAAATAAAATGTATCACGGTTTTCCACAAAGATATGAAACGGCACAGTTTTCAAAATTGATAATAATCAGAAATGTTTCATAAAATCAGCATATTAAAATGATTTCTGATCATCTGACACCGAAGACTGGTGTATAATCATAATATTTCACAATATTACTACTATAAATGCAGCCTTGGTGAGCAGAAGAGACTCAATCTTCTGATTTTTTGATTGGTTGTTAGTTTATAAACAGGAGAAATCAATTTTCCTAAAGCAAAAAATGTCATTTCAGTTTCAAAAGAGAACGTTTTAAACTCTTAATTGTTACAGAATGTTTTAGTAGTATCAAATTCACATTTCAAAAGAGCCTTTTCTCAGTTTTGAATATTCAATATGATTTTATGCAGCACAAACATGGCTGTCGTATGTTATCTGGACTTGAGATTGTCTCAGGAGAGACGGATGCTGGATCAGTGATGTGGAGGCGTCCCGTGCATATTAACATCATCACGTGTGTGTGTGTGTGTAAATGATGTATAGGCGCTGGAGTTGACGGGTTAATGGTGTGATGTTGGAGGTAATCTATGCGTTCGCTCGTTAAGAGATGATGAAGAACTCTGAGAGGTGCGTAAAAATGTTCAAATCTAACATGATGAGGATGATGATGGTGATCATCACGCTTTCGTCTAATAAGTCATTATACCCTTGACAAATGAAGGCTGGAACGGCTCTTCATCTTGTGTAAATTCATAAGGAAGTGTTTGTTGTCTCTTGCAGAATTACAGGGATTTATCTTTGCGTGATTATCCGGCCATATGTGAGACAGTCTGTGTGCAATTCATTCATGTTTTCAGTCCTGATGCTGCAGGAAAGAGAAAGTTGATGTGTACTTTTTGGATTCTGAACACTGAAAGAAGTATCAGATACTAAATTAAAGGAGTAGTTCACTTTTCAAAAAACTTTTGCTGATAATTTACTCACCCCCATGTCATCCAAGATGTCCACGTCTTTCTTTCTTCAGTCGAAAAGAAATTAAGGTTTTTGATGAAAACATTCCAGGATTTTTCTCCATATAATGGACTTCAATGGGGTCCAAACGGTTCAAGGTCCAAATGAGAGTTTCAGTGCAAACTGCAAACTGTTCAAAGGGCTTTAAACAATTCCAGACGATGAATAAGGGTCTTATCAAGTAAAACGATCGCTCATTTAATAAAAAAATAACAAAGTTTAAGTTTTATAAGCACAAATGCTCGCCTTGCTGTGTTTTACGATGCACGTTCGTGACTCTCCCGTTCGAACTCGTTCATCAAAATGAACAAATCTTTTTCGGACTCAATTTGTTCGTTTAGTTCGTTGAATGAACCAAATGACTCGGAAAAAGATTCGTTCAGTAAAAGTTTTTTCAAAAGTGATCTACTCCTTTAAAAAGGCAAGTTGCTCACAGATGAACATCAGAAAAGGGGCCTGTGGAGCTATAATAATGAGGAATTCAGACCCAAGCATTGCAGTTTCGCTTTATATCACAAATGTATGATTTATATGTAAAAAGGAATGATTTAAAAGCATAATATGTACCTTTTAAAGTATCTTTTTTGGGTAATAAGTACATTTTTAATGTCAGTATTTCACTTGATCTGTTGGTTTTGAGCAGCTCGACATGTCAGAAACTCAACCAATGGCATGAGTTTGGGGTGGGACTATTTTTTTGTCTGACCAATGGCAGATGAGGGGAGTGTTTAGGCAACTATTTGCATGTTTTGTAAGTGCTGTTGAGAAGCAGCTTTAAAGTGATCAGATAGCTGATTTAACATGTCTTCACAGTGTGCATCACACACTCTTTCTCTGCGTTTACTGGCTTGTGTTGTTGGTATGTGAGCGCTCCACTGCTGGTGGAGCAACTGAAGGCCATGTCTTTGAAAAAAGAGAGAGAGAAACACAATTGCTTTTAGACAGCGAGCGCGGGAGACTATTGTATCAGTATTGATTCGTGTAGTGCCGCTGGATTCTGCATGAAGTTCATGAGGCAGCGGCTGAAGAGGACTGAGTGTACGGCACACTTCAGATCACATGATGCTTACAGAGCACAGACATAGCCTACTATTTCAAAGAAAGCATAAATGTGTGCAGAATGCAAATTTTCGTAGTCAATTTGACTAAATGTACAGCATGCAACAGTACACAGAATATTGTATCCCATAATGCTATAAATGAATGCTACTGAGTTATATATGGTTTGTTGCATGGTGTTTTACATAATACTGCCTACAGGTTTTAATTTCTCACTGTCAATAAATCTCATGAAGAAATACCTGGCTCATATTTCACCTCAAAACCAATAAAAATAAATTATATTTTGCATGAAAAGAAAGCCTATTTGTAGAACTATTCTTTGATTAATTATTATTGATTTGATTAATTTTAATTAAAAAAAATAATTAACCTTTTAAAATTGGAATCAGCCTAAATTAAAGGCAATCTACAGCAAAAAAAAATATTTTTTACGCATTATAATTTGTTTAGCATTGTATTAAGCTTCTATGAACACACTGGCTCATATTTCACCTCAAAACACAATAAAAATAAATTATATTTTGCATGAAAAGAAAGCCTATTTTTAGAACCATTCAGATTGATTATTATTGATTTAATTCATTTTAATAAAAAAAAATCAATTAACCTTTTAAAATTGAAATCAGCCTAAATTAAAGGCAATCTACAGCAAAAAAAAAAATATATTTTTTTTTACGCTTAAATAGTTAATTTATAATTTGTTTAGCATTATATTACGCTTCTATAAACACACTGTAATTTTTTTTTTTTTTGAATCAGAGATTACTAGAGTTCGTTTTAACGAGAAAATACTATTTCAGTCTGTACTTCAAAATTTCAGGTTATTTGTAATTATCAGTGAAATTTTCTAGCAATTTCTGAATAAACAGTTATTTAAAAATAATATGTTAAATGTAAAGTGTCACGGAGGGAATTGTGGGAATATCAATTTACATTTTTTCACTGAAAATTATATAACTTACCAAAAAAACTGGAAATTTAACTGTATTTTACAGTAAAATAACATTAAATGTACCATTATATATAACAGTTATTTACCGTATATTAAAAAAAAAACTTTCTGTTAACCAATTAACAGTTTTTCAGTGTAACATTTCTACATTATTAAAGTCTTTTACCGTCAAAAGTACGATAATTTTTTACAGTGGGTGATGTTGGAGAGATTTAGACTTACCTCACTAACCTCAAAGAAACCGGAGCAACTTTTCTCTATGTACAGATTTCGACGAGACACACACGGGCGAGCGACGCATGTACGCAATTTCCGAAATCCATCCAGACAGATCTAGAATATAAACATTTATAATAGCCTCACCATAGTGAATCAGGGTATGACAAAAACACGTTTTGGAAGTATTGATGGTATATTAACAAAAAAACAAAAAAAGTTAATCTTCTTTTGATTGTGGGCTGAAATATGACCCAGATCTGTTCTTGACACTTTTTACTCGCGTATACATGACAGTATGCAGCCACTGACTTCTCTTCACCCTACACACTTTGATTTACTTCAGTATAAAACATCCTTTGAGTCAAACATTAATGACTTGATTTGAATATAAAGGACTTTGTGTTTGATTTGAGTCACAGCCGCTGTGAGTCTCTCTCCTCCCATCACAACTGGCATCAAACCCGCTTCACCCGCAGGCCTGTCTGCTCGCATTTCACATGGGCAGCGAGCGTCCCGTCTCCCCTCCAGTGTGCACTTGAATCTCAATGATGGTTTGTGAGGTTTTCTGTGTGGTCTTTGCAGCTCTAACCCACATATCCACAGGCACAGGTGCCCTCTCTATGGGGCCAGGTGGCGGCCCATTCTGCTCCCGCTCTTTCTAAATGAATCCTTAATTGGTTTGAGTCACCTGTGGAGAGGAGAATAGCAGGGGTGACGGGTCGGGTTAGGCGAGGTTGTGGTTGAATCTGACCTGGCTTCAGTAGTCCAGCACAGACTCAGAGCTGTCAGCAACACTTTCCTCTTCATTTCTGACTCACACACACACACGCACTATACAAAGCTAAATGTTTTGAACAGTATGCTACATTTTTGTCACATGACCGTTTGTACATTGGAATTATTTGGAATAATATATTTATTATTTATGTGTACTATACTATTGAAATAGTATAGTACACATAAATAATAAATATCATTTTTATTTTATTTATTTACATATATATATTTATAACTTTTATTAATGTTTTTTTTTATTTACAATGATTGAATAACCCATACTATTATTATTATTATTATTATTATTATTATTATTGGATAAAAATTTTTTTCCTAATTGCATTTTTAGAATTTATTTGAATATATAAATACATATAAATACACACACATATATATTTTTTAAAAAATGTGTTATTCATATATAAAATATTTATATTTATATATAATATAGATTATGTACAGTATTTATATATATGTATATATATATATATATATATATATATATATATATATATATATATACAGTATGTACATGCAAATAATTCTTAAATATATACATGCATGCATAAATAATTATGCACACACACACATATATTGTGTAAACACAAACTTTTATTTTGGATGCGATTAATCGCAATTAATCTTTGCACAGCCCTAATATATATTATTAATACTAGGGCTGTCAAACGATCAATCACATCCAAAATAAAAGTTTGTGTTTACATAATATATGTGGGTGCACTGTGTATAATTATTTTAGATATATAAATACACACACATGCTTGTATATATTTAAGAAATATTTTCATTTATATAGATTTATATATAATTTAAATATTTTATATATACATTTTTATATATTATATATTTTATATATAAATAATATTTTTTTTCTTAAATATACATGCATGTGTGTAATTATACACAGTGCACCCACATATATTATGTAAACACAAACTTTTATTTTGGATGCGATTAATCGCAATTAATCTTTGCACCGCCCTAATATTAATACTGTAAATAATTATAAATTATATTATATTTAATAAATTAGAGTTATTTAGTTTTAATTTGCAGTCCAGTTTTAGAATATTTCAACTTTTAGCAGTTCAATAAAATAAGTCTGACATTATTTATGGTTTCTTCATCAGACCTGAAGTGGAAGTTGACTGTATTATGTGCAGTGCTCTACTCCTTGCCAAAAGTATTATTAAGCCATCCATAATGCACTGTTTACATACTGCAGAATTAACTCTAAACACACCCGTAGTGAGAGTTGTGATGAGTGTGAGTATCTGGTATATTTGTCGCAGTATCGGATGCTTTGTTGCATTGGTGAGTTTATTAGACAGTTTTCCTCGAGAGCCATCATACTAATGTTTTTCTCCGCTTAAGTGCTGGAACTAAGTTTATTTGCAGCTCTGCGGTATCAACATATGGAGCAGAATTATTGATTGTAATGTTTTCTTATGTGTTGCGTGGCCCTTAAGTGTGTGTGAGATTGATGAGCTCATCTCTCTGCTGCAGGTGGTTGCGTTGAGCCAGCGCAGTAAGGAGGCGGAGTCTGCGTTCCTGGGAATATATAAACAGCTGATCGAGGCCCCAGGTGAGCTGCACACCTGCCACACACACACAAACCTGCAGAAACAAGGAGCATTCATGACTCAAAGGAACTCAACTAGCCTATAAGAAGTAACTTGCACGATATTGTTCATTTTTTGGCAATTAAAAATCTGTTAAAAGCGTCATATATCATGTAAAACAGGATTTGTCTTCCTCTTTTGAAGGAGAAGAGTTTGATGTAAACATACACAACATAACAATCATGAGCTCTTCTGTTTATGACCACAGATCATTATACATATACATACAGGTCAGTGATATTTTAGGCTTATTTAAATACAAGTATTTTGAATTTTATTTTTATATTTTATTTAATCACGATTAATCGCATCCAAAATAATAATATATGTGGTTGCACTGTGTATAATTATTTTATATTTATAAATACACACACATGCTTGCATATATTTAAGAAATATTTTCATGTATATACTGTGTGTATATTTATATATAATTTATATTATATATGAATATAAATATAAATATTTTTATATAAATAATTTATTTTTCTTAAATATACATGCATGTGTGTGTATTTATATATATATATACAAAATAATTATACACAGTGCACCCATATATTATGTAAACACAAACTTTTATTTTGTATGTGATTAATCGTTTGACAGCCCTAATTTTATCACGTTTTTTTTATATTTCTATTTAGCTTTAACTTAATTTTATTTCTGTTTTTGTCAGTTTCATTCGTCAACTTAAACTTCTTTTATTTCAGTTAGTTGGCAAGAAAACATTTCTAACTTTCATTAAAGATATAGGATATGTAAGATTTATATGAAATATTTACATTTTATTTTATTTCAACTTTTCTCCAATTAACGAAAATATCTTAAATATGGACATCTTAAAGGTACAGTCACAAATGTTGACAATGTTTTTTTCTTATCTCATATTTATATTTTCTCTTATTTCAGCTTTATTTTAATCAACAAACTAATAATTGTATCATTAGTTAACAATAACAACACTGATTTAGTCACTTAGTCACACATGAGCTCATTAACATCTGACTGACATATAAACACCTATTCAGTCTTGGTTTGCTCTAATGAGGTCATATTGATATGCACGTCTTAAAGATACAGTTGCACAAGTTGTCTGTTAGAAAATGATCATGTAAGTAAAAGTAATATAATACGCGTTTATGAACGTATAGAAAGTGGCTGCTTGTTGGAGTGGTTTGGGGTCGGGTGGGTCCATATGGTCTCAGGTTCTGATGACTGCAGTGGGCCAATCAGAGCTCAGCTGGATGTGAAATGTGGGATTGATGAGGAGTGTGAAGCAGGGGAGAGACGATAAGAGAGAAAGAGACACACAGAGACGGGAGAAAGAGGACAGGGGCCTGACGCTAGGCCGTCCTATCAGAGATCACAGACGGCTTGATGCCACTCTCTACACAGTCATTGGGTAATGGAAGCTTCTTCTGGAGAGATAAACTCTGATCTCAAACCTTCCCTGCCCTACCTAGACTCGGCTCGCCTTTGCTCGGTTTTCCACTGTGTAAAAGTTGTACCTGTACCTCCTTTCTGGTACTCTTTTTAGTATCACCTCCGGCGAGGTTCTGAGCTAGCTAAGGCGATACTAAAAAAACAATCCTAACTGTTGATTGGTCAGAGAGAATCGTAATCATTGCACGCGCCAGATGGGGTATCCAGAATAACCCCGCCATTTTTAAATAGTTTGGCCAGAGATAGTTACTAAACTTAATGCTATTATTATGGCAACTCTATTATTATGTGTGATTTAACCCTAAAACCGTATTCTGGACAAATGTGGGCAAAATAGTTTTGATTTATTTTTAAAAAAAATACTTCCCTTGATCTGAGCAGTGCAAGACTTGGCTACGTTTCCTAAGTTTGCCTCCTGAACACACACAATTTTTGTTTTACTCAATTCTACAATGTTAAGTGGGTGAAAAAAACCCTCCTTAATCTTGAATTTGGGTCAAAAATGGGCACCCATAGAAATGAATGGGAAAAACTGTAATTTAGAGCATACTAAAATAAGCCAAAATAAGACACCAGGTGACAGAAAAGTCATCTTCATCTTTAGGTTTTAGCTCTAAAAACTAAAAAATAAAAATAAAAAAACATAAAAATAAGCATAATTTACATAGAAAATATGGTACTTTTTGAAGTAAATAAATTTAAAAATACCCCCAAAATAAAAACAAACACCATAAATGGATAGACAAAATTTTATCGAAGACGGTGATATAACATTTATAATACCTGAGTCCTCTGTGCCAACATTTGTCCACAATTACTGGATTAAGGGCTATAAAGTGAATACGGTTTGAGGGCTACAGTGTAATTGTAACCACTATTTGTGTGTGCAGAATATGCTTATTGAAGTATTGCAGTATTGAAATGTGCGATTGAAATTGTGTTTTATGCAAGCAGTCCTGTTTTGAGTTGCTGCCTACAGTATGTAGAGCGTTTATAAGCGGCCATCTTTGTTTCCAGTCCCAGTGAATAACTCCATTTGACCTCGTCTGTGGCATTTATTATTATCATTATTTTTTGCACAAAAACACAATCTGATTTGCATGCAACCAAGGGTGACTGTGGTTAAACGTGGCCAAAGTTTCCCCCCCAAAGCCGTGGCCATCGGATGTCATCGGTCTCATGTGATGCGAGCGTAACCCGGCGCTTGACCTCCCTGTGAAGAGCTACGTTTTCATCTGTATCGACCTCTGACGGATCTCGCCATCTGTGAGGGTGAGCCTGTTGTCTACAGCAACCTATTAATCTGTTCCTTCCTCTGGCTTTGAGCAAGGTCACATCCCGGGGAATGAACCGTTCCAGGTGCATAAAGGACAGTAAACTAGCTCAGCTTCCAGAAACACCACCAACATGCTTGTGGATTATTGATGTGTTCATAATCAGCGCACAAACACAATCTGTCTTTATTTGTATAGCAAAGTGCCACAAATCAACAATTATAAAAACCTGTTTCAAAGGGTTTACATTAGAGCTGGGACAATAAATTGATGCATCGCGATTTCCGAATGCATCGTACTTCTCTCTCGAATCGATTCTGATCTTAGTTTTTAACAGCAGATGGCGCTCTAGGCTAGTTTTTAACCGCATACTCAAATGCTCATGACGAAGAGCGCTCATGTTTACATGTGCTCCTGTTTACACGACAATGTTTGCAGGTGAAAACGTCAAAATATTTTATCGGATGTCCTTTCGTTTACTCGGCGACGGCGTTTTTGGGGCTTAAAACGCGAAAAAGTGAAACCACCTTCCAGAGTGGAAATCGTAAAAACGCGCCACCGACGCGTTCCCGTGTAAAGGGTAAAAACGCAAAATTCTGCTTGACAGTAGCCGCGTTTCCATTACCCTTCGAAATGAAAATGCGCTTAATGGAAACACGTCAATTTCGCAAAAACTCCCGTTTATCGCAAAAAAGTTTTTACGCTCGCATGAGGAGGTTTTTCAGGCAATTCGAACAAGGATTTTTTCGCAAAACTGCAATGGAAACGGATTTTTTGCGCATTTGCAGTCACCTGACTTAGAAGACGGAGTGTGTTTGAGGTCCGTGTCCGCAAATAATAATAATAATTATCATCATTAGCCTATTATAACATTTAGTAGACTAGCCTACATATGTAGCCTAGAAGACGCTTATATCCAAAAAAGGAACAAAGCAATTTGTCACATCTCATTCATACTACAGGTTGGACAAAAATAGGGCTAAGATTATCACAAATAAACACTCAATTTTGACCAATATCCAAAAGTGTGTGCGGAATTTGGAGCACTGGATGGCAGACAGACGCGGGCGCGCCGTGAACACTTTCATTTTCCCATCAACAGTGGAATCAGCTTAAAATACTCTTGCATTTCTGGTTAAACAGAAATTAATAATACATTATTCGCAACTACTTTTATTTGCGTAATGTCACAATAATAAGAAAACGTTGTTCTTTTGTAAAATAACATAAATCAGGCGCGCTTTATGATCTTCGTGAACTGGAGCGCGAGAACTGAAACAATAGCCTTTATAGACTAAAGCTATAAATGTCCACTTTAAAAAGAACAAATTCGAATCGTAAACTAACACCTTCGGATTATGTAATCCGTATGAAAGGTGCCGTTCTCTCTAAAGGTGCATCCGGAGATAATGTTTTTAGCTCGTTATTTTTTCAGACGCATTTCTAATAACTCTAAAGCATTGCGGGAAAAATATCATAAATAGGCTATCCATGTTCTAATTTGGCCTTAGAAAACCAGTAAAATCTACATTTTCCCCCATATTAATTTGTGAATATTTTAAATGTTTTAAAGGGGGCAAAAAGTCATAAACAAATATCTGAAATTTCGTTGAGATGTAGACTATATAGCGCAGCATTGGTGTGGTCAAACTAAAATTATGGTGTTCAACTTTGCGTTTTAAAAATACAACAACCGTGCATTTTTCGTTTTGCAACGACCGTTTGGACATAATACGCGATAGAGTTCATTTAAAAAAGAAACAATAATTAAAGGAATAGCCTCTCTAAACCTCAAAGAAATGCCATCAAGACATCGAAGCAGAAATAAGGGAGAAACACCAGGAAATCTGTATCTTTATAACATTAATGCTTGGGTAACACATCACGTCTCCTTCCATTAATAATAATAATAATGTCTAGTGCGGTGCATGGCTGTGAAATAAGTTATAAACCTACCAAAGTCCGTTGATTTTTGGAATGACTTATCGCGAGAGGAAAAAAAGACGTAGTCGCATAACGTCGGTTAATGGTAGTTATAGTTTAATAGTTTTTTATCGAAATTTGGAAAATATCGCAAAAGTTTTGCGCAAATCTGTAATGGAAACGCGCCTAGTGAAGGTTGTACGCATATGCGCAGACTTGGTGTTGTTGTGTGGCAGTGCTTCACATCGCCACCTTGCCGCCTGGAGTGCATACTACCAGAGAATGTCCAATTGAAGAGAATTGGCACTGGCTGGTTACAACCAAGTATTTTTCGCCTACTGTTTTTCGAATTCTATGATTTCGGACATACTACTCGGACGTACTGTTTTTCGCATACTCTATATTATTCGATTTCAGAATGCTTTTATGACACAAAATTAATGTAAACAGCCCACTGCAATCACCCTTGTAATTCGCTTCAGCATTTTCAAACATATTTCCATCTCAAATCCCGATTGGTTCTGCTTTAACAACTCAAACCCGTTTTATGTGATTATGTCTTATTTATGATTTTATAGGCGGCTTATGTTACTGTAGCTGTAAGATTTATTCATCGGTATTATGATTCTCTCCGTGAGGTTCTGTTCAGATAAACTCATATCTGACCGCTGTCTTTAAAGCGTTAGAGTCCTGCGACCGTAAGGTATTGATAAAGTTAACACAAAACATGCTGCTCATCTGTTTATCTACAAAGAGTTGAGTTTGTGTTTTCACTGCAGGAGGAGGCGAAGGGAAAATGCTGATGCGTCCTTTACGGTCTACATGCTAATCGCTCCGTGTTTCTCTCTTTCTGTCTGATATCAATGTGATGATGGCTCCCCGTTTCCACGTTCTTATGTTTTGCTCTGTTTTACTGTTTCATCAGCAATTATTGAATCCCTGATTGTTCAGCTGTGTATAATTACGAAAAAATAATTGTAAAACAGATGTGAGTGTTTCTCCAACTCTAGCACTTTTGGCCCTTTGGATGTTTAGAAAATAAACTTGCACTTTCACTTGTTTATTTCATTTGTCGACTACCACTGTAATGTGCGACGTCAATTTTTATTTTATTTTTATTTGCGTCATTCCATCATTAGTGGTGGAAATAATATTTTTAAACATTTGTGTCCAACTCTTTTTTTTTTCTTGTTCAGAGAAATTTAATATTTTTATGTATCCTGAATATACACAATTAAATATTTTAAGTTTTGCGTTTTGTGACCAAATTACAGCCTAATTGGAAATGATGCACAATAAAACATTCTGTTATAATTTAAATATTCGGATAAACTACATATGATAATTAAAAAGTGATGTATCTTGATATTTCTCAAATTATTTCGACTACGTCTGACAAAACATGATTAGGGTTAGTATTGTTGGTTGCGGTGAAAATAACAATTTTGTGTAAAAAAGCTTTTTCAGCTTTTATTGTATTTAAAATAATCTAAATACATATTTTTTAAAACTTTCTACAGTTTATTGCATTATTTGACCATAAAATAATGTTTGTATGGTGAATTTCCATGTGCTAAGTTTGAGAATGTATCACGGACAAAGTTAAAACTATAAAATCAGTATATAAAATACATTTGAGTATTAAAAATTAAATGACAGTGACATTCTTATGATAACTTTCAGGGCATAAAAGTGCATGAAGTTGAAGAAACAACTGCTATAATATATATATATATATATATATACACTTATATATATATATATATACCTGAGATAATATATATATATATATATATATATATATATATATATATATATATATAAGAGCTATATATATATATGGCACTTATATATATATATATATATATATATATATATATATATATATATATATATATATATATATGTATATACATTATGTATGTGTGTACAACTATATTTTTGGGGACCGGTTTGAGTTTTAGACCATCGGAGTGAGGACAAAGAGAGTAAAGTCAGGACATTTTTTGTTGTTCCTCAGTTTCTGAGAGCCTTTAAAGGCCTGTTTGAGGGTCAAGACTTGGTTTTAGGGATCAGGTTATAATTAGGCTTAGGGTCAGGGTTCAAGTTAGGCTTTTAGTTGTGATGGGTTTGGGTAAGGAGCTTGCAGTCAATGAATGTCTTCATAAAGATAGATACAGTAGCACACGAATGAGTGTGTGTGGAAGGGGTTGAGTGTGTTTGTGCTACATTTCAGTATTTCCTCTTTGTCGCCATCTCTGTTCGAAATCTGCAATTGCAGTCATTCGTGAAATAATCAACTTTACATGAGTTGTACCTCGGCACGGCACAGCGTGGATGAACACAATGTTTTGAGGAGAGTGTGTGTTTGTCAGTCACCGCGCAGTGTGGATACTGGCATTCAGAGTCGTGTAAATTATACAAAGAACATTATTACGAGCTTACCGCTTTGAATCGAGCTACAGCAAGCAGATAGTTTTGAACACTGGGCTGGTTATGTATTTGTTCAGATTTATTTCAGATAATTTTTAACCCAAAAAATTTACGCACTGCAGCTTTAAAAATAAAATGATAGTAAAATTCACACAACAAATTTATTTATTTCTGTTAGTGTTAATAAAAATCAACCTTCAGGACATAAAAGCGCTTGCAGTTAAAGAAACATGTACCGGGGAGATGCGTGTGTGTGTGCGTTCACCAAAATAACATGTTTTTTTCTCAATAACAAAGTTAAACATTTTATTTTAGATCTGGCGGCTCTTGAGTTCTGCACCGCGCGGCTCTTAAGGGAAGGTCTGTTGTCTGGTTTCTAAAAGCGTCCGACTCGGAGCGTCTCTGCGTTCTCAGGTAGTTCTTCTGGGAGGCTCGCGGCTCACCTGATGCTGTTAACAGGCCATCTGTTACACGTTCCCCATCCCAATCCCCTGCAAGAACAATCGCCCGCCGTAAATAACACACCTCTCGGTTATGTGTTTTTAGCGCCGTCGTATTCATGCCCCGCGGTCATATGGATGCTTTCCGTTTCTGCATCAGCTTACGGGAGGAAAAGCGGGTAAAGTCAAAGTTAGTCCCTCCAGAGGAGCGTGTGCGTGTACTGTCACTCAAAGGCGCCTCTGAATCCGTCTCACCTGGAGAGGCTGTTGCCAGGGGCGTCGCCGTAAGACATGCGCCGCGGGTGCGCGCTCTACCTCTGCCTGTGTTTTTGTACCCATAATCCCCCTGTGCCCCGCTTCACACCTCTCCCTCCACCAGAACCCTTCCCCCTCCACACCTCTCCCTCCACCGATACCCCCGAGGCAGAGTCTTGCTCTTTTCATGTCAGTCGAGAGCCCTGGATCTTCAGGAAATCTCTGCGTGTAGACCAAAACCAGCTCTGTTTGAGAGGACCCAACTTTAGCCGGCTCTGAAGACGCCTTTGTCATGAAAGACCCTGCCGCTTTCTCCAATGAATGCTAGTGCTATTGCGCGGGCTAGTGGTGACCAGCGGTACTGCGCCACACTTCAGCCTTATTTACTCATCTTTAAACCTGAAAGGTTTAAACGCTTTGAAAGTAACCACCGAGACCACTTTAATTATACACTCTACACTCTAAAAATTGCTGGGTTGTTTTAACCCAACTTTGGGTCAAATATGGACAATCCCAGCCATTGGGTTAATTTTTTTTTAATTACATTTTTAACCCAACGTTTATGTTTGTCCATATTTGACCCAAAGTTGGGTTAAAACAACCCAGCAATTTTAGAGTGTAAATAATGCTGGGTTGTTTTAACCCAACTTTGGGTCAAATATGGACAAACCCAGCCATTGGGTTAATTTTTTTTTATTACATTTTTAACCCAACATTTATGTTTGTCCATATTTGACCCAAAGTTGGGTTAAAACAACCCAGCAATTTTAGAGTGTAAATAATGCTGGGTTGTTTTAACCCAACTTTGGGTCAAATATGGACAAACCCAGCCATTGGGTTAATTTTTTTTTATTACATTTTTAACCCAACATTTATGTTTGTCCATATTTGACCCAAAGTTGGGTTAAAACAACCCAGCAATTTTAGAGTGTAAATAATGCTGGGTTGTTTTAACCCAACTTTGGGTCAAATATGGACAAACCCAGCCATTGGGTTAATTTTTTTTAATTACATTTTTAACCCAACGTTTATGTTTGTCCATATTTGACCCAAAGTTGGGTTAAAACAACCCAGCAATTTTAGAGTGTAAATAATGCTGGGTTGTTTTAACCCAACTTTGGGTCAAATATGGACAAACCCAGCCATTGGGTTAATTTTTTTTAATTACATTTTTAACCCAACATTTATGTTTGTCCATATTTGACCCAAAGTTGGGTTAAAACAACCCAGCAATTTTAGAGTGTAAATAATGCTGGGTTGTTTTAACCCAATTCAGCCTTATTTACTCATCTTTAAACCTGAAAGGCTGACTTCAAAGTGTTCATAAACGCTTTGAAAGTAACCACCGAGACCACTTTAATTATACACTCTACACTCTAAAAATTGCTGGGTTGTTTTAACCCAACTTTGGGTCAAATATGGACAAACCCAGCCATTGGGTCAATTTTTTTAATTACATTTTTAACCCAACGTTTATGTTTGTCCATATTTGACCCAAAATTGGGTTAAAACAACCCAGCATTTTTAGAGTGTAAATAATGCTGGGTTGTTTTAACCCAATTTTGGGTCAAATATGGTTTTTAACCCACCCATTGTGTTACATTTTTAAATTACGTTTTTTAACCCAATGTTTGAGTTTGTCCATATTTGACCCAAAATTGGGTTAAAACAGCCCAGCATTTTTTAGAGTGTACAGGCTCCAAATAGGACTAAAAAAAGCTGTTTTAAAAGTAATTCATACGACTTGCGCAATATATTCCAAGTTGTCTGAAGTCATTTGAAGCTTTGTTTGAGGAACACACAAGTTTAAGACATCATTCACTGGTAATCTTCCTCTGTAGGCTAGTGCTCAAATCATTTGGGTTTAATATTTGGCATCACTGATGTCAAACATGGGGTTTATGTCCCCATTCTGAATGAAAATATTACATTTGAGAGCTGTGAATCAGCGGCTTAACTTTCGTTTTGCATACTGTCAGGTGCAAAATGCACCATTAAATTGTTATAAAAGTAGTTCATAGGAATCTTGCATTATATTCCACATTTTGTGGAGTCATTTGATGGTTGTTTGATGAACAGACCACAGTTTATTTGATTCTTTTAATAATCACGATAAAATGAATATAGAAAATACATTTGAGTATTGAAAATTCAAATCACAGTGACATAGTCTGATTCCTTTGTGTTGCATTTGCTTATATCATCGTCAAACGAGGTGTTAATGTGTGCATTTTGAATGAAAACGTGATATTTGAGATCTGTGGATCAGTGAATTACGACTTACACAAACTTGGCATGGGAGTGCATGAGTCATATGAACCTCTTTTTGGTGCTTTTAAATGTTTTTTTCTGTAATTTTTGGAGCCTACAGTGTGCATCTTCATTCAACGTTGATCAGCTTCTCCTTTTGAGCTCAAGAAATTCAAGTCATACTGGTCTGGAAAGACACGATGGCCAGTAAATGCTTTAACCATTCAAGAATTGAAAGTTCATGACAGTTTGAGATGTAATTTATCATCTGTGTATTGAATCGCTTACAGCGGGATGTATTTTTCACCTCACGCATCCGTAAGCCTCTTTATGTCACTGTTCTCATGGAAGAGTGACAGTATTTTGTGTAGTTCATTATTTTCCTGCAGACTGAAAGTGAAACTCACATGAAATACTGTAGTTTTGTAGCCTTAAAAAATAACATGCTTAGACTTACCTTTTCATCTAGAAAATAAAGAAACATTGTGTTCTGGTTGTTTGTGGTCCTGAGGTCCTCGGGGACCGTGTCACATGTTTCATTAGTAGTTCACACTTTGGGTGTCTTATTGTTGAAGATGTGACACTTTCAGGGTATTTTTCGCTAGAGATCCGTGTGTGTGTGTGTGCGCGTGTGTGTGTTTGTGAGAGAGAGATCTCTGTGGGCCGCTAGAGATTATGTACTGATGATTTGTAAGAGCAGTAATAAACACAAAGCCCAGGAGATGTTTGAGATGTTTAATAATGCATTATGTTCATAAAAGTGCTGCCCGGCCAATGAGTCCCTATAGAGAACGAGCCCACCGGGAGACACACAAGTGTGTGTGTGTTTGAGAAGGTGAATATATAAGGCTTCACGTGTCTCTTTCAGTACACTATATCCTCTTGACAGACCGTCATGGAAATAATGAAGTTTTTAAGTGCCTTGCCTGACGAAGTAATGCTAAATTATATGAAGTAATTGTAGAGTTTGTGTGCATGGGAATGTGACTGAATACAGTTGCCTCAAAGTATTTGGACGCATACAAATGTATGGAAGCTTGTTTCCGCCACTTAATGAAAAATAAAAAAGGTAATTGCGGCTTTTTATCTCACAATTCTGACTTTTTTTCTCACATTTGTGAGTTTACAACTCGCAATTCGGACTTTATTTCTCAGAATTACGTGATATAAAGTCGAAATTGCGTGTTATAAAGTCAGAATTGTGAGATATGAACTATTCTGAGGGGAATTTTTTTTTCTTTTTTCCCTTAGAATTGGCCTGATAACTCGAAATTGCGAGTTTATATCTCACAGTTCTGAGAAAAGATGTCAGAATTTCGAGATATAAACTCGCAATTATGTGTTAAAGTCAGAACTGTGAGATGTAAACTCGCAATTGTGAGAAAAAAAGTCTCAATTGTGAAATAGTCTTAATTCTCTTTTTTTCTCTCAATTGCGACTTTATTTCTCAGAATTGTGACTTTTTTCTCACAATTACGACTTTATTTCTCAGAATTGTGACTATTTCTCAAAATTGTTACTTTTTTTCTTGCAATTGTGACTTTATTTCTCAGAATTGCGACTTTTTTCTCGCAGTTGCGACTATTTCTCAGAATTGTGACTTTATATCTCACAATTGCGTCTTTATTTCTCAGAATTGCGACTTTTTTCTCGCAATTGCGACTTTATTTCTCAGAATTGTGACTTTATATCTCACAATTGCGACTTTATTTCTCAGAATTGCGAATTTATATCTCGCAATTGCGACTATTTCTCACAATTGTGACTTTATATCTCAGAATTGCGACTTTATTTCTCAGAATTGCGACTGTATTTCTCACAATTCTGACTTCATGTCTCGCAATTGTGAGATAAAAAGTCGCAATTATTTTTTTTTTTTTATTATTCAATGACGGAAGCAAGCTTCCATACAAATGCCTTTGCATTAAATATCAAAATATAAGTGTAATTTACTCCAGTGATAAAAAAAACAAATTCTAAACGTCCTTAAAACAAGCAAAATTATGTCAGATTGATTTGTTTTAAGAGATTATATTTTGAATTAAGCTTATTTTTCTCAGCCTATTGGCATTTTTGTAATAATGAGTGGGAATAATGAGTTTGAACTTTTCGTTTCAAAGCACTGATTTAACAAAAGCGATTCAGTTACATGCTCTAAAACGCTCCAATAAGCCATAGCTATGTTTACAACACATACTGTAATGCTGTTTACTTTTTTGATCAAGTTTTATGAACATGTTTTTTTATTGCAATTCATTAGCCTCACAGCATAATTAGTCATATTTCAATGTCTTTGGAAAACAAGAAAAAAAACACAAAATGACTGTATGTGTCATTTTATATTAAAATGTAATATAAGTGTCCCAGGTCAATTCAAAGATCAACTCTTAAAATGACTTTTTTAAAGTCATCTAGGACCAAACCAAAATTTCCATTTAAGCAATTATAAAATTCATTTACACCAGGTGGTCTTCAGTTCAGTGAGTCCCACGTGTCCCAAGTAAGCAAATCTTTTGGTTCATTCGTTCAGACTGGTTTTGATTCACTGAAAAGATTCAAACCAAAGACTCATATGCAATGCATGTTATAGACAACTCTAAATGTTGTGAGGTTTATATGCAAGTCAGTCTTGTTTCAAGGATGTCGAGCCAAAATGTTGTCAAATGTTTGCTCGTAAAGTGTCTAAATGCATCTTTGAAATCTTGAATTCTAATGCACTGACATTCAGAAAAGTGAAGTGATTCGAAGTGTCTTTTTTTTAGTCAGGTTGTGAACATGACTTTATCTGAATCGCACCACATTTGTTCATAAAGCTATGACTCAGATTCGCGTGGCATTAGACGTCACCAGCGTCTCCTGAAATCATCCTGGTGGCCTTCAGTTAATATTCCAGAGTTAACACAAATGCTTGGCCTCTCTCGGCCGATCCGTTGGCTTTCCTCTTGTTTGTATCCTTCATCTTTTATTGAGATCACTCTTCTCTAGCGGAGCCTCACGCAGCTGCTCCTCTGCGCCGCTTTCAAGCGCACTTCACAGCTGATTCTTATTGATGTTTGTCCGACTGTGTCCTTCACAACGCCACTAAAACAAAAAGGCTTTGAGAGGCAAGTTTGTCTTTCAGCGCACGCAGTCGTAGGAAGAGAGACGCATCTCTCTCTTTACCTCGTTCTCTCGCTACGTTATTACTTTCTTCATCAAGGCTTTTACAGAAGCATTTATTATTACCGCTCGAGTATGAAGGGCAAAGAAATGTTGAATGTTAAAATGAGAGGAATTTAAGTTGCAATGGTGTTTTTCATGGTACATTTAAGATCAGGTCACAATGTTCCCATGAGAAAAACGTTAAAATGTGTCACTTTGATGGTATCGGATGAAAATTTCATATTATTGTGAGTCATTGTGTGATGTATACTGTGGTACTGAATGATTTCAGATAGATAGATAGATAGATAGATAGATAGATAGATAGATAGATAGATAGATAGATAGATAGATAGATAGATAGATAGATAGATAGATAGATAGATAGATAGATAGATAGATAGATAGTTCACTTTGAAATATTTTTTGATATTTTTAGGTCAAACTTGTCTGTCAGTCATATAATGGAGGTCTATGGTCACCACCTCAAAGAGCATGCACAGAGAAGTCCAAATTAAACATGATTTAATGACTCGTAAATGTAAGTACACATTGATGGCCTAAGACACTAAACGAGTGGTTGGTGTGAGAAAACGAACAGTATTTATATTGTTTTTACCTCTTATAACCACAGCCACGTCCAAGTGATCTGAGGGCGTGGGTGCTTTGTGGCTGTGGTTAAAAGAGGTAAAAACGATATAAATACTGTTCGTTTTCTCACACAAACCGCTCGTTTCGTGTCTTAGGCCATCAATGTGTACTTATGAGTCATTAAATCATGTTTTATGAGGTGGTGACCATAGACCTCCATTATGTGACTGACAGACAAGAACGGTTTGAGCTAAAAATATCAAAATTGAAACTACTGCAGAAACAAAGACACCCTTGAGGTAAGCTAAAACATACCAAAAATTAATTTCAAAGTGAACTATCCCTTTAAGTTTGTATTATTGTAATGTAATCCTCATCTAACTTCACTTTATATCCATATTAATCTGGCTAAAGTGTAAATCATGAGGAATTTATGGGGTTTTAAATCTAAATATGCTCTGTCTGCAGATGTTTAGTGTAATAGTTTCTCTCTCTCTCCCTACACACACAAATACTATATATATAGTTCACTGAATATACTTTTTGTTTCGCTTAAAATAAGAAGTTGACTTGTATTTCTAATTGATTTGTGGGAAACACTAGAGTTCATCCCCAGCAGCTCGTCTGACGAGACATTTTTTGAACTTTGCGCATCCACTTGATATCCAAAAAAGAGATGACGCTTTTTGAGTGTGTATTTGAGAGGTACAAGGGGAAAAAAAAACCCTTAAAGCGCAGCCTTGTAAATTAATTTGTTCGTGTTGTACGATGGGCGCACAGCTGGTCTCATTAGCATGCACACAACAAATAATTATAGCAAAGCTTTTTTTGCAGTCGGCGCTAGGCTAATGGGCTTGCTGGGTTAATTATGTCAGAGCGTAATTACAGAGGGCCCAGAGAGATGCGCGCGCTCCCCGCTGCTAATGACGGTGTAGCGCTGACAGGGCCGAGACAGACCGCCCTGACACACCTGCTCACTACTGGAGTGAGTTTCAGATGCGCACGGCGTCTCGTCTGCAGGCCGCGGGACAGGAATCGATGGGGTTTTTGTTGGATGGGGTTGGCTCATCAGTTGGGGGATGTTGCATCAGGCGCGGAGAGTTTACGCTGTCGTTTTATCAGGTATGAGGGAAGATGAACTTTCATGAAAAGCATCTTAATTAGAGTTGAAAGCAGAAGACGAAAAGCTGATTTTTGTGGAACACACTTCGCAAAAAATGTCATTGAGGCGGGCAGAGTACACAGCTTTATTACTTGAGTAAAAGTACAGATACACCTCTCTAAATTTTACTCAAGTACAGTCAGATGTCTACTTAAGTACTTGTTTTTAAAAGTGCTTGAGTATCAAGATTACATTTTCTAAATATTGCATTACTGCCGCAGTGCTTACGAAAAGTGTTAATGTTAACACCTTGGAGAATGTAAAAGAAATTGAAAGTGAAATCAAGTAATTTTCAGCTTTTTACCATGTTGCTTTATTTAACAGTTCAGAAAATTTCAGAAAATTTAGATAATTAAAATAGTTTGGCGAGGTGGAGCCACAGGTTGGCACATTCCCGGGCTGCGTCTTCATCCATTGTTTCGCCCATGGTTTCGTCTCTTATCCAAATCTGACCATTGAGTTGACTTTGGTGGAAAGCTGAAGGTGATTGCTGATACACTCTTAGAAGAAATCTATTTAGAACCAGAAATGGTTCCATCCCCCGCTTCATATATGGAACTCCAAAATGGTTCTATATAGAACCATTTTTTTTGGTAAAAGGTTCTATTGGCCAAGTATGGAACCCCAGGGTTCTATATAGAACCCAGAGGAACCCTTTTTTAAGAGTGTATAGAACCTTTTAGGGGTTCCAAATACGTAGCGCTGATAGAACCTTTTATGGTTCTATATAGAACCTTTTCTTCTAAGAGTGTAGGCTGACCCAATCAGTGGCGCCTGCACAATCCAATCACGTTTGAGAGGGAAACTACAAATTGAGGGTTTCCGAGATTTTGATTTTTATTTTTTTAGAAGTAGTAACAGTACTCACAGTTATGGTTAGAATTTAGTGGAGTAAAGAGTCTATAATGTACTTGAGTAAAGTCATGACTACTCCCCAAAAAATGATTGATACTCGAGTAAAGGACAGATTCCTCAAAATTGTTCTCGAGTACAATTTGTGACCTGTGTGAGTAATCCAGCACTTACGTGTCGTTCGGTAGAATTAAATGTCCTTATTCCTTTATATCCGCGGGACTCGCGCGTGATATCTGTCTCTTTAGCAATCGCGACCTGCTTCATACCACTGTAATGTTAAAAATCATGAATGTTTGCACTCATCCATGAACATTATTAGATCCATCAGCTTGACAGCTTGTCCTCATCACTGCGTCATCAACCTACGCCTGTGTTATTGTTGGAAACTGCGCCCTCTTGTGGTGGAAAAACCTAAGAAATACATACTACTTTCAATTTTAATATTAGTAAATGTTGAACATTAACTTGGACCAATGCTGTAAGTAATGCTCATTCTCAGTTCATGCTAACTAACTAATGAAACCTTATTGTAATGTGTTACCAAAAACTCTTTTGAAACATTATAAAAGTCTTCCCTGTCACTTTTGGTCAATTTTATTAAAATTCTTGCTGAATTAAAGTTTTAGTTTATTTATTAAAAGAAAAAAAATGCTTTTTTTTTCTAAACTAAACTTTTTCCAAACTGGCAGATGCTTTTTCCCCCCAAACTAAAAATCTAAGTTTTTAATTTTTTTTGTTGCATCACTTCATGCATTCTCTATAAATCGAGCTGATATTGGTGTGCAAGAACCATGCTGTTTGAGCTCCAGGAACAAAGGCCTTGTTCACATTCAGCTTAGTGTTTACTGCATGCTGTGCACTGAATACTTCTTTTTGAAATAGTCTATGAAACAATATGCAGCATGCAGTGGTGGAGAGTATATGCTACATCATCGTCATGTGACCGTTTGATTCTGCAGGTGGTTTCCAGTTTTCATCTCAGAAATAAATACTTCTGGCAATTCAGTGCTGAAATGGCCCCAGTAGTATGGTTATATGTGGGATAACATACTACCAGAAACATTCCCCAACCGCTTTATTCTCATATTAATGTTCTGTACACATGTTGAAATTGATTGTTTTGTTTTTTTGTGTGCATGGCTATGATTTATAACAGTCTATAAAGGGGGTTGGTGGTATTAGTTAACATGACCTGAAGGCAAACATCCAATCAAGCGTAATGAAGTTATGGAGAAATGAGAAAACGAGCAGTGTATGTACATGGACGGCTAAAGGACAGATTCATTAAAGATAATCGACGATCCGTGATGTCCGAACCCAGACTCGTCCTCCTTTACCTGCCATTAACACTTCGTTTAATCAGGGGATGATTGCATCTGATTTGATAGAATATGTTTGGCACTCTCTAATAGCCGCCATAATCAACATGAAAAAACTTTACAGCACAAAGCAAATTGGACAGAATGAACGTGACGTTTATTTTAGTATTGCAGATCTGACATCATTTTGTATGGGGGGAAAACAAATTAACATGCGATGAAAACTGATTTTTCCAAAGTGTTACCTTCATAGACATCATATTTACTAATTAGTGGAGTATAAGATGAAATATATATTTCCCCCAAACAAGTAACTATTATTAAATTATTCACAATTAATTGAATTATGTGTGCTACCTGGACATTCTGTATAATTATTATACATAATTAATCCAGTACATAATTCTTTTGAGTAGCAGAATCTTCATTTTTGGGTGGTGTATTATATATGGAATACTATGGTATTTACATTTTTACTCCAATAATAACCTGTTGTCAAAAAAGCATGATTATTTAAGGACCTTGGAGTACCATATATATACTATGGTACATAAATGTCAAAAAAAAGCTTTCCCTGTACCATGATAGAATGATGGTTTATGGTCATTTTATGGTACATTATAAGGTAATATACCAAAATACTGAAATTCATGGCACTGCTATGATGTACACTCACCTAAAGAATTATTAGGAACGCCATACTAATACTGTGTTTGACCATACAGAACTGAAATTCAACGTGGCATTGATTCAACAAGGTGCTGAAAGCATTCTTTAGAAATGTTGACCCGTATTGCCCATCTCCAGGGCACAAAGCTCCCGTTCCACCACATCCCAAAGATGCTCTATTGGGTTGAGATCTGGTGACTGTGGGGGCCATTTTAGTACAGTCAACTCATTGTCGTGTTCAAGAAACCAATTTGAAATGATTCGAGCTTTGTGACATGGTGCATTATCCTGCTGGAAGTAGCCATCAGAGGATGGGGACATGGTGGCCATAAAGGGATGGACATGGTCAGAAACAATGCTCAGGTAGGCCGTGGCATTTAAACGATGCCCAATTGGCACTAAGGAGCCTAAAGTGTGCCAAGAAAACCATTACACCACCACCACCAGCCTGCACAGTGGTAACAAGGCATGATGGATCCATGTTCTCATTCTGTTTACGTCAAATTCTGACTCTACCATCTGAATGTCTCAACAGAAATCGAGACTCATCAGACCAGGCAACATTTTCCAGTCTTTTTGGTGAGCTCTTGCAAATTGTAGCCTCTTTTTCCTATTTGTAGTGGAGACGAGTGGTACCCGGTGGGGTCTTCTGCTGTTGTAGCCCATGAATTTCGAAAGTACCATCCAAAAATCAGATGGTAGTCCTAAGTTATTTTGAAACTTACCATGGTGCTGAAATTCATTTTTTTTTTTCACTATTACTGAACTTCATGGTCTTTCCTAGAATATGAACAACAAAAAAAGCTGAAATACTATGGGACCATGCCAGGAAAAATATAAAATGTTGTATTGCTTTGCTACATGTGCAAAGAAACATCCCCTTTGATACTGTGTTATTGGTTTCTTTCCCTGGAAATTAAGCAGAAGCCACATGCAGTATGTCTCCGGTTTGATCACTTCCCAGTACAGTTTAATCCAGATGCATCCCGACATCATTCAGATGCACAAACACACACTTTAATATCTCAGCGGCTTCCATAATGTGATTTCTGCCGTCTCAGAAATGCATCAAGTTTCTCTGATTGAGGAGAATCTCTGGTTGCGTCTGAGAATAAAGCCTGAAGGGTTTGATCATTAGAACTTAAAAGAAAGCGATAAAGGAGTTGATGCGCAGAAGCGCACTGATTTAATCCGTTGTCTTTGTGTAAAAGGAGTTACGCTACTCTTAAAAGCAGTGTCCCGAGTGACTGACGCAATATGAATGTAACAAAGCGCACACGTGCATGCGCTCTGCATTTATAAAGTCTCGAATGCTGATTTATTAAATACGCCACTCGCCCTCGCGGCCTCCGCGTCTGACCTCGATTCGTCTTCTGTCCGCGCACTTCCAGGGATGTTTCGCAGCTCCGATGCTGTCTCCGGTTGAGCGTCGGAGAAAGCGAGCAGATCAGGACCCCTGTCGCGCGGGATGAAAGCCGTCACGGGTCGAGGAGGAAAAAGAAGCGATTTCCCTCTTCTTTTGGTTGTTGAAAGACTCGTATCCCCCCTCCCCGCGCCAGCCCGCTCCCATGAGCCTCCTCGGTTCGGGGAGTCACCTCCTTTGCCAGGTACACAACAGGAGCACGACTCCTCTCTGAGCCGCGCAGAGCTGAACTTTTTCAGGGGAAGAAAGGGAAGACGGAAGATTAAAAACAGCCCTGTGATGTGGAGAGCCGAGTCGCCTCCTGAGGATTCCTGGCATAATAATTTAAATGATCAAATGATCCAGAGGAGACTTGTTAGCGCAGAAACAGCCTCCTAGTTGGCCCCATGGGCCCCTCACTGAGACACATGCATTGCAAAACAGCTCCTCTGTTGTGCTAAAGAATCTCACCTTTTTTTATACACATATATATGCTATTTCTTTTTCGGGTGACTTTTTATCCTCTTCTACTTTGTTGGATTTGTCTAGATAAGTATTTGGGAGCGAGTTAAGCAGCTGAGGTTGGTGCTTTTTAGGCCTGGTGTCTGATGTGGGATTTTTTTTGGGAACACTTGACAATAAGGATCCGTTAACTACATTAGTCAACCGTGAGCAATGCTTCTAAAGCATGTAATCTTAGTTGTTGTTAATTGCAATATTTACTAATGCATTTTTTTAATTTATCTGTTAATATTAAGCAAATGTAGTGCTCATTGTTAGTTAATGCATTTAATAATGTTAATTTAAAGGAGTAGTTCACTTAAAAAACAAAAACAAAAAAAACTTTCGCTGATAATTTACTCACCCCCATGTCATCCAAGATGTCCATGTCTTTCTTTCTTCAGTCGAAAAGAAAATACGTTTTTTGATGAAACCGTTCCAGGTTTTTCTCCATATAATGGACTTCAATGGGTATCAATCTTTTTTCGAGTCATTTCGTTTGTTGAATTAACCAAATGACTCAAAAAAAGATTCGTTCATTTTGATGAACGAGTTCAAACAGGAGAGTCACGAACACTCATCACAGAACAGAACAAGGTGACCATTTGAGCTTATAAAACTTAAACTTTGTTATTTATTTTTTTAAATGAGCGCTCGTTTCACTTGATAAGACCCTTATTCATCGTCCGGAGTCGTTTAAAGCCCTTTGAACAGTTTGCAGTTTGCACTGAAACTCTCATTTGGACGTTGAACCATTTGGACCCCATTGAAGTCCATTATATGGAGAAAATCCTGGAATGTTTTCATCAAAAACCTTAATTTCTTTTCGACTGAAGAAAGAAAGACATGGACATCTTGGATGACATGGGGGTGAGTAAATTATCAGCAAAAGTTTTTTTTTTTTTTTTTTTTTTTTTTTTTTTTTAAGTGAACTACTCCTTTAATGGACCTTATTGTAAAGTGTTACTGATGTTTTAAATGGGAATGATGACTATGTCAATGTCTTTTCAATAAGAGTCCACAGGATCAGGAGTTTCACTAGAAGGTTTAATATTTCCCACAGATTGTGATGATGATAAAGTTGGTCATGCACATTCACGTCAACCAACAGAAAGCTGTTTGCTTTTATAGTGACTTCAGTGTGAGCGGTGCTATATGAATCGCTACGCTATTGACTATGGACAATGGAGCTGTTTTTGCACAGGTAACCGCACACTGATTTAGCTTTATGTCTCTTTGTGCGTGTGTGTGTGTGTTCGTACAGATCCGGCTCCACTGCTGGAAGCCACACAGGAGCGACTGGCAGATCTACAGCGTCCGGCCCCTGAAGGTGATGCTCTGGTCACAGAAACCTCTGAGAACTGGAGGAGACACCTGGTGTGCCTTGACAAAGCAGGTCAGAGTCTACACACACACACACTCAACACACATGCACACACACAATGTAAAATATAACATGTCTTTAATATTTCACTTGTGATCAATTTAATGCATCCTTGCTGAATTAAAATCTTAATTTATAAAAAAAAACATACTGACCCAAAACTTTAAAACAGTATTGTAACTTTATAATGTTTTAAAATATTCTTAACACTGTTAGGTTGCACTTGTTATTCTAAAAAGAATGTGGGATAGTTACAATGTTTCAACATTTAAATAAATGTGTTTAGAACACACAGAGGAGGGGCCTGTAACCGTGGAGACGGGGGAGGCGTCGACCCAGCGGCCCATGATGACACCACACAGCACACAGAACGCCCCGCTCCAAAACCACCAGGACCCGCAGGAAGGGTACGTAACACATTGGAAGTTTTGTGATCTGTCTCGCCACTAGTGTACTAGCACTGATCACTTTGAGGGGGGATGAAAAGAATTAAGAGGCAGGGATACATTGACCAGAAAGGAGAAAATCCCACGCATCCCCCCGGCAAATCGCACCCCGAATATGAGCAGTATGCTACTGTAATCCAACGGCAAATAAGATGTTTACATGAAAGCAGCTGTTGGTTTCCAGAGATCCATTCAAGCGGCTTCGTAATTTCTCAGCGGGGGTTTCAGTCACTTCCTGTTCTGATCTCTGCGATGTCTCTCCGTTTCCACAGGGAGGAACATGAATCAGACATTTCACTGCCTGTCAGACTCGGCCAGGCTGAGGACCGGATCAAAGCGCTTCAGTCATGTAAGATCCATCTCAAACACTGAGGTCATCCGAGGCTTGATATGAGGTCAGAGGTCAGTAATTGCACCCGTGTCTCTGTCTTACAGCGCTGACCTCGGCCCGAACAGAGCTGCAGGAGCTGAGGTGTAAATACGACAAGGAAAAGGCGGAAAAGTAAGACACTTATTCACTGTGGCGACTGAAAACACGTGTCCATATTGTGCTGTTTCATTTCTTTGTGTTCATTGGAACAGTTTCTGTGATTTCATCTCAAGCTACAGGTTTGATTTGTCCTCTGTTGCTTCTATGAAACATGGTGACTCGGCACACAATTACCATTTCCAGTCTCATCCAAAAAACTTCTCTGACCTTATTTAAAGGTTTAAAGTAAGTCAAAACCCAACCTAAACTCGATTTTTACCCGAAACCAGACGACATGGGTTCAAAATCTCTCCAGATTAGCACTTTTGGTCGGATGCATTGCATTATGGGATACCGCTGTACTTCACAAAATACTTTGCACATATATGTAAATTATAATTATAACTGTAATACTATTACATTATTTCTCATAGCCTACAACTTAATGCTAATGCAGACCTCTTAAAGGGATAGCGCACCCAAAAATGAAAATGATGTCATTAATGACTCTCCGTCATGTCGTCCCAAGCCCGTTCATCTTCAGGACACAGTTTAAGATATTTTAGATTTAGTCCGAGAGTTTTCTGTCCCTCCATTGGAAATGTGTGTACGGTATACTGTCCTTGTCCAGAAAGGAAATAAAGACATCATCAAATTAGTCCATGTGACATCAATGTTTTGAAGCATCAAAAATACACCAGACACACGTCAGCCGTGTCTTACGTCACTGAACGCGGATCCACAACAGAACCGGAAGACAATACAATGCTGAATAAAGTCATAGTTATGTTATTTTTGGACCAAAATGTATTTTCGATGCTTCAAAACATTGTAACTAACCCACTGATGTCACATGGACTACTTTGAGGATGTCTTTATTCCCTTTCTGGACAAGGACAGTATACCGTACACACATTTCCAATGGAGGGACAGAAAGCTCTCGGATTAAATCTAAAATATCTTAAACTGTGTTATGAAGATGAACAGAGCTCTGACGGACATGAGGGCGAGTCATTACAGTTTTTTCCAATTGCTAACACACAATTTGGCAAACTAGTCTGGTTTTGTCAAAATACTTAACACAATTCACAAAACCACACACCCAAACTGCAAAATACTTCATATATCCTGCAAAAATGAAGCACTGCGCCCGAAACTACAAATAGCATTATCAAAATCAAATTTTTCATTAAATGGTACACACTTCATTCATATTACCAGATTTTTGTTTAAACAACTACACACTGTTGGGCATAATGAAAAGCTTTCATATCTCTAGTATGCTTTGCCATAATACTAAAATATGTATCAGATTGTTCACATGCACATAAATATTTGCAGATACACACATGCTGTTGAACCTTCATTTTACAATAATGTAATTTTTCACTTTTCTCTAGATGCACAGCAGAAATGTTTACATAGGACTGAAAAAAAACTTTCTTACAAAAACAGTAAACTGAAAAATAAACTTTCATAAAATATATTACGGTTACGCTTTATTTCAATAGTCACTTTAGACGCTCTACTAATTATAAGCAACTTTTCAACTACATGTCAACTAACTCTCATTAGAGTATTAGTATATTATAGTAGACTGTCAGTAGACTGTTAGGTTATGGTTAGGTGTTAGGGTTCGGGTTAGTAGAATGAGTTTACTTGTAGTCGCCAAGTTGCTTATAGTCAGTTGAATGTCTGTTGGGGGACCAACAAAATAAAATGTTAGCAGATATTAAGCTGACAGTCTACTAATACTCTAATGACAGTTAGTTGACATTTGAAAAGTTACTTCTAGTAGTAGAATGTCTAAAGTAGACTATCGAAATAAAGTGTTAACTATATTACAGTAAAAAAAAGTGGCAAGAAAAATAATTTTTGTAGTTTTATCATTTTTATAGTGCTTACATCCTGATTGAAGTGTTAACAATTAACCATTGAGGTGTTTGGCCAGGTGGCACATGCAATTGGCCAATTAGCTCATGTAGTGTCATTTTGCATGGTAGTGTTTTGAAATGGCAAGCATGTGACTTTATGTCAGATTGTTGTGTCTTATGCAGAGAACTGTGTTCAGTGCATTTAAAAGTGGCATTTTGAAATGCAAAATGTGTGTAAAGCAGAAAATGTGTTTAGACTTTTGGAAACTTGAGAGGAAGTTTTGCTCTCTGTGTGTCCGTTAAAATAATTGTGCTGTGCATGTCATTTTAGTGTTTCAGCAATTGGAAAAAAACAGTAATGACATATTTTTAATTTTTGGGTGAACAAACCCTTTAAACCCTGTCCTTTAATATATTTGCACGTTTCCTCTGGGCTTTGTGTAGTTCATATCAAAAGGATATTTCAGTTTCTGTTCAGCTGACAAATTTCCACCCGATCCTCTTCCCGCAGCCGCTGATGATGCGACCGCATTAGCGATCTTGACTCAGACCGGCTGAGAAACTCGAGGCCCGCGCGGCTCGCGAGCGCACTGAACGGCCCTCTCTTCAGACTAAATTTCTCTGATTGTGCTCTTAAAGCGAATCTCGTCTAATTGAGAAGGTATCTTTGTTTAGCGCAACCTCAGAGACTCGCATGTTTAATCAATCTTTCACTTCTCTTTATTCCGCTGCCTCTCCACCTTTTGAAAATCAACTCCCTGATGGCTGAGAGGAAACCGTTGAACTTCAAACAAACCTTATGAATAATCTCCCCGAGACGCTATTCAAATGAGAGCTCTCTGATTGTGCCGAGCGCACGCGTGTGTGTGGGCATGTTGGGATACGGTGATGCCGAACACACACCGCTGGATAAGATATGACTCACTCGACTCTAATGACAGCAAACCTTGCATTTTAGTGACTTCGGTGTCTCCCTTAAGAACTTTTGAACTTATTTCTTCTATTTGTGGTGTATTCTCTGGAGTGCAGCACAAGGACCCTTTTTAGGCAGATTCACGTGGTGGACCCCAGAGTAAATACTGTAGTTGCGTTCGGGATTGTTTCTGCTGTGTGATTTACATGACAATGTATTTATATATATATATATCCAACATCAGTGTTTTCCGAAATTCAGTGAGTTTCCTTTGCTTGCATCGCAACCAGTGCAGAATTTACTCTTCTAATGCAGTTCTTTTAATGAATCACTCAGATAAACTCTAAAAGTTTCCAGTTTGAATCCACCTGATGAATCTTTATCCTAATGAACTGGGTTAATATGTGAAGTTCTTACTTCCATGTGCCACTAAAAATGCCAGACTTTTGCGAGACAAATTTGTTTTTATTTAAACATATGAAAAATGTTGTTGTATACATTATATATCACATATAATAATATATAATAATAAAAAATAATAATATAATATTTCACATATATGTACATAATAGAATATTATATATGATTTTACTTATGTACATCATATTTTACTAAATACATTATTTATTTAATAATATTTTACTATTTAAAATAATTTTGTAATATTTTGTTTTTTGTTTTTAAGTTAAACGTTATTAATTTACTCTTTAAAAACACTTTATTATTAAACACAATACATATTTTTTGGTCACACTTTAGTTTAGGGTCCATTTCTCACTATTAACAACAACTTTTGCCTCAATAAACTCCTAATTATTACTTAGTAATAGTTAGTGAGGTAGTTGTTAAGTTTTGGTATTGGGTGATTTAGGGATATATAATATGTTCATGCAGAATAAGGCATTAATATGTGCTTTATAAGTATTAATAAACAGCCAATATCCTAGGAATATACATGCTAATACTGTCAGCAACTGAGAATTGGAATTGATTCTGCTGGGGTAAAGTGAACTGAGCGGATGAATGCGCTTACTCGATCCACCATGTTTTTTTGTTTTGAAAGTGTCTAATTTTACCCAGAATACATTGTAGTGTAGTCCTACTTAAGAAAGTCAGAGTCTTAAAGGAGTAGTTCACTTTAAAAAAACTTTTGCTGATAATTTACTCACCCCCATGTCATCCAAGATGTCCATGTCTTTCTTTCTTCAGTCGAAAAGAAAGTAAGGTTTTTGATGAAAACATTCCAGGATTTTACTCCATATAATGGACTTCAATGGGAACCAAACGGTTCAAGGTCCGAAAGACAGTTTCAATGCAAACTGCAAACTGTCCAAAGGGCTTTAAACGATTCAAGATGATGAATAAGGGTCTTATCAAGCGAAAACGATCGCTCATTTATATAATAAATAATAAAGTTTAAGTTTTATAAGCTCAAATGCTCGCCTTGCTCTGCTCTGTGATGTGCGTTCGTGACTCTCCTGTTCGAACTCGTTCATCAAAATGAACGAATCTTTTCCAGAGTCAACTCGTTCATTTCGTTCGTTGAATGAACCAAGGACACAGAAAAAAGATTGTTCATTTTGATGAACGAGTTCGAACAGGAGAGTCACGAACGCACATCACAGAACACAGCAAGGCGACCATTTGAGCTTATAAAACTTAAACTTTTTTATTTATTTTATACATGAGTGATCGTTTCACTTGATAAGACCCTTATTCAACGTCTGGAATCGTTTAAAGGTCTGGAACAGTTTGCACTGAAATTGTCTTTTGGACCTTGAACCGTTTGGTTCCCATTGAAGTCCATTATATGGAGAAAAATCCTCAAAAACCTTAATTTCTTTTCGACTGAAGAAAGAAAGACGTGGACATCTTGGATGACATGGGGGTGAGTAAATTATCAGCAAAAGTTTTTTTAAAGTGAACTACTCCTTTAAGCGCTGTGTGCAACGGTGCCTATCTAAAGTCGGACTATCTAAGCCATAATCAAAGTCTAATTTTTAATTACTATGTCTTTTAATTCCTTTACGTGTCATTTTTTGTTATTACAAAAAATGTAATAACTTCCTCTCGTTGGTGGCTGGTACTCAGTGAACCGCTTGTTATCACTTCAGTGGGATGTGTGATGGAGGTTGGATGTCTAACGTGTGTTTTGTGTCTTCCAGAGTGGAGGAGATGGGAGCTCTAATGGTGAACCTGGAGAAGGCCAACCAGGTGAGCGTGTGCCCTCCTCTCAGCCTCTGATTGAGACGCCGTCGTCGTGAAGATAATCACCTTCCTAATCAAGCTTTGAGTTTAATTAGACCCTCTTCCTCCCCCACCACCCTCCTCGCCCTCGCTCTCGCAGACCCATGATTACCCACCGCTCTTTCCCATGATGCCGTGCGGGCGGCGGAGGACAGGAGAGAGAGATGCTGAGAGATGTGGCGAACGAGGAGGGCTGTTAGTTACTTCATTGCGCTGATTGCTTCCTTTTTTTCCACTGTGATTTGCTTTTTCTCCCTTTGCCAGCAGCTCTTAGATAAATGATTCGAAAATGAGTCATTAATTAGCAGGCCGAGTGTGACAGAGCAGGTAAACAGTTTGAGAAGAAAGTGCCTGCAAGTTAAACGCGCACCTCAGCAGAACGGAGCAGACTCGCCGTTTCACCTGCGGATGTTTCTCTGCTCCTGCAAGGCTCGTCTGATTGGGCTTTCGAGGGCGTTCTCGTTCCGTCCGGCCTGATTGTTCGTTTGATTATGGATCTCTGGGAATGTTTGGCCCTGATTTGTATTGTATTGATTGCTCGGTATTTTACTAAACAACGGTTTGCGTTAACATCGAGTGAAAAGAAGACTGTCTGAAAATCATTGCATGCAAGATATCAAAGTGAGCATCGTTTATGTTCAAGAAAGACACGTTTTGAGTCGAAAAACAGTTTGCAAATCGAGACCGTATTGACACCAGAGTTCTACTTATAAACGCGTGAATGTCATTGTGTTCGAAATAAACTATCAAAGCAAGTGTCATCTGTGCTCAAATGCTGCAGGAGCTTTTCTGGGAACTGCGTCCTCATGGGAAGCTCCTGTGTACGAGTTGGCAAGTCATAATTATGATTCTCGTTCAAGTGATTTTGGTCTTAAAATGAAATGGATGTGTTTGGGAAATTCACATTTCTCTCTCTCTCTGTTTTCATCTTATTTAAAAAGACAGGAAGTGTTTGTTAGCATTGATGCAAAGGCTTTTTTTAGCATTGAGGCTTTTATCATTTTTGTGCTGCCATAATGTAAGATGGAAAAGTAGGGTAGTATATTATCACAATTATTAAACCATGTTGACCCTGTAAATCCTGACAATAATGATCCAACTGTTTATAGTGAGGATATGGAGCTCAGATTTTAATCAGAGGCTCAAACTGTGCAAAAATATGCAATTGAATTTGGTGAAGATGAAACTCTGATGCTTGTAATGTAAATCATTGAGATCTTTAAAACAGTATAGCAGATTAATTGCATATATAATGCATATTAATATCAGCTATCTATTCCGAATAATATGTCTTAGCAAGATGATATTTACTAAGATCAAATGATTTATGATCAAAACTCTGTAGTTTTAAAGGGATATTTCACTTTTCAACTAATTTTTGGTATGTTTTATCTTACCTCAAGGGCATCCAAGATGTAGGTGTCTTTGTTTCCGCAGTATTTTCAATTTTGATATTTTTAGGTCAGACCGTTCTTGTCAGTCATATAATGGAGGTCTATGGTCACCACCTCAAAGAGCATGCACAGTGAAGTCCAAATTAAACATGATTTAATGACTCGTAAATGTAAGTACACACTGATGGCCTAAGACACAAAACGAGCGGTTTGTGTGAGAAAACGAACAGTATTTATATCGTTTTTACTTCTAACCACCACTGACATCGTCAGTTTTTATTGTTAAAGTTTTAAATCAGAAACCTTAGAAATTGGATTATCACAGTTTCAATTAAACTGTTTGGTTAATTTTTTTCTGACCATAATTTCAAACTTTACAGCGTTAAAGGAGTAGTTCACTTTTAAAAAAACATTTGCTGATAATTTACTTCCAGGAAACATTCCAGGATTTTTCTCCATATAATGGACTTCAATGGGGTCCAAACGGTTCAAGGTCCAAAAGAAACTTTCAGTGCAAACTGTTCAAAAGGCTTTAAATGATTTCAGACGATGAATAAGGGTCTTATCAAGCAAAACGATCACTCATTCAGTAAATAAATAACAAAGTTTAAGTTTTATAAGCTCAAATGCTCGCCTTGCTCTGTTCTGTGATGCGCGTTCGTGACTCTCCTGTTCAAACTTGTTCATCAAAATGAACGAATCTTTTCCCGTGTCAACTCGTTCATTTCGTTCATTGAATGAACCAAATGACACGAAAAAAGATTTGTTCATTTTGATAGACGAGTTCGAACGGGAGATTCACGAAAGCTCATCACAGAACAGAGCAAGGCGAGCATTTGTGCTTATAAAACTTAAACTTTGTTGTTGTTTTTTAATTGAGCGATCGTTTCGCTTGATAAGACCCTTATTCATCGTCTTGAACCGTTTAAAGCCCTTTGAACAGTTTGTAGTTTGCACTGAAACTCTCATTTGGACCTTGAACCGTTTGGTTCCCATTGAAGTCCATTATATGGAGAAAAATCCTGGAATGTTTTCAACTAAATCCTTTATTTCTTTTCGACTGAAGAAAGAAAGACATGGACATCTTGGATGACATGGAGGTGAGTAAATTATCAGCAAAAGTTTTTTATTAAGTGAACTACTCCTTTAAGTGCGATAAAACTTCTTGGTGTTACGGTACACACAAGTTGGATGTTCAGCTCCTCTAAAGTTGTGCAAACTTGTGTGTTTGATGTCAGAGAGCAGATTTGGCCCAGAGGGAGGTGGAGAGGCTGAGGGAGCAGCTCGCCGGCACTCAGAGCACTTCTAAAGGGACCGGCCCGTCAGAAGACCGACCCAACGAGGTAAAGACAGAGTCTCGCTTTTAGATGAAAGCCGGACGCCACAAATTGCCACCTTAACACGTCCAATCAGAAGTGCAGGGAAATGATCACTTGCTCCCACACCACTGGAACCTCATTAGTGGCTCTTTGAGGCGACGTGATTACAGGAAGCCAGAGAGCGGGATGGTATTTTGAAGTTGAAAAGAGAGTTTCATGTCCCCCTGATCTCCTCCTTTCATTGGTGGTCTCAGGAGAGGGAGCGCGAGGAGCGAGACGAGGGCTCGCTGTCACGGCTGGAGGTGGTGCTGTTCTCCAAGGACAGAGAGATCCTCAGACTGCTCGAGAACGTCCAGAGACTCCAGTTCACCTTACAGGAAGTCCAGGACTCGTCGGCCAATCAGATAGCAGAGCTGGAGCGGCAGCTGGCGTATAAGTCAGAAGCTATAGAGGTGAGAGCAAATCAAACTTCATTCATATGAGGTCAGTATATTATAGTTTAAAAGTGTACTTTTACCACCAGCTTAAAGGAGTAGTCGACTTCTGAAAAAACCTTTTGCTGATAATTTACTTCCAAGATGTCCATGTCATTCTTTCTTTGGTCAAAGAGAAATTAAGGTTTTTCATGAAAACATTCCAGGATTTTCTCCATATAATGGACTTCAATGGGGTCCAAACGGTTCAAGGTCCAAATGAGAGTTTCAGTGCAAACTGCAAACTGTTCAAAGGGCTTTAAACGACACCAGACGATGAATAAGGGTCTTATCAAGCAAAACGAGCGGTCATTTCAAAAACAAATAACAAAGTTTAAGTTTTAAAAGCTCAAATGCTCGCCTTGCTCTGTTCTGTGACGCACATTCGTGACTCTCCTGTTCGAACTCGTTCATCAAAATGAACAAATCTTTTTTCGAGTCATTTGGTTGATTCAAAGAACGAGTTGAGTTAAATGACCGCTTGTTTTGCTAGATAAGACCCTTATTCATCGTCTGGTGTCGTTTAAAGCCCTTTGCAGTTTGCACTGAAACTCTCATTTGGATCTTGAAGCGTTTGGACCCCATTGAAGTCCATTATATGGAGAAAATCCTGGAATGTTTTCATCTAAAATCTTAATTTCTTTTCAACTGAAGAAAGACAGAAGCGGACATGTTGGATGACATGGGGGTGAGTAAATTATCAGCAAAAGTTTTTTTTAAAAGAGAACTACTTTAATTGTTTCTATGTAACTCGATAACCAATGTTGCAGTTTGTGTTGTTTTAAAGTTGCATTTCCTTCATTAATATTTTCCACCTCTTGCATGGTGCTTATTAAATGTTTTTGGCTAATTTGATTATGATTTAAGTTTGATTTCAGATTTCAGTCACATATAGTATTCTCAGCTTAATTTACAGTACTTTTATCTAAGGCAGTTTACATTACATCTAAAAGTCCAGAAATTCATTAAGTGTGTAAAATAGTACACAAATTGTGTAGGTAATCAAACTTTCTGTAGACTGCCATTCAAACATTTTTTTTTAAAGAAATTAATATTCATTAAGCGTCAAAAGTGACAAAAAAAGACATTTATAATGTTACAAAATATTTATATTTTAAATAAATGCTGTTGTTTTGAAACTTCTGTTAAAAAAATAATGTATCAGTTCCCACAAACTATCAGAAATTATCAATAATAATCAGTAATGAAGGATCATGTGACACTGAAGACTGGAGTAATGATGCTGAAAATTCAGGAATACATTATATTTTAAAATATATTCACATAAAGAAAACAGTTTTTTTTTTAATTGCAATGATGTATCAAATAAATGCAGTCTCTGTGAACACAAAAGATGATGCAAAATTTAGCAATTTCATGCAATTTTAAATCAATGTGTGTTTCTTTCTTATCCATTTTACAAGAAACCAGACTGATCAGACTACAACATATTGGTTCTTTCAGCTTCTCTCATGACTGTATTGATTGAACAATGACCCATAATTAACATCTTGATGTGTCTGTAGACCCTGGAGGCCAAACTACAATCCCAGATGGATTATGAAGAGATCAAAACAGAACTCAGGTGAGCTTCCCAGGAACACAGATATAGCGATGATGCATCAGGACGATGATGTTAACGTGTGGTTGTGTCTCCTGCAGCATCCTGAAAGCCATGAAACTGGCATCAGCCAATGGAAGTTCATCCCAGGTGAGTGAAACAAGTGTTATTCCTGCAAAGAGTTTTAGGATTTTTCACAGCTTTGCATTTTATTGACGTAAGGTTACGGACCCTCTCGACTAAAGGACAAATAAACTCACCGTTGTCAATGAGGAAACGCCACAGTGATCTGTGTGTAAAAGCCTCGCTAGCGTCAACCATAATGTAGATCTGCATTGATCATGAGAGTTTAACTGCCTGTGTGTGTGTGTGTGTGTGTGTGTGCGTGTGTGTGTGTGTGTGTGTGTGTGTGTGTGCGTGTGTGTGTGTGTGTGTAGGAATCGGCCAAAACCACTGAGGCGCTGCTGCTGGACAAAGAAGCCTTTCTCCCCTCTCACAAATTTCTTGTGGATAAAGTCCGAGTTTCACACAACAGCGGTGAGTCTGTTTCCGCACACGGACGCGTCACTAAACTCTTCCCATCTGTCTTTGAAGTACCTTGCAGAAAGGTTATTATAGTTAACTAAAACTAAAACAGTAAAAAACATATATATATATATATATTTGTTACTTAAATAAATTTGAACTGAAATGAAATAAAATATTACTGAAATTAATTTATAAACAATATTTTATTTCAACTGGTTATCTAAGCAACATTTCTCATTTTCATTTAGTTTAACTTGATCTACTGAAATAAAAAAATTATATAGACTTTATATAATTTTATAACTTTATATTATATAACTTTATCATATTTATTTAACTATATATATATATATATATATATATATAAACTATAAATTTATTTTATTTTTTAAATATTACTAGCCTAATAAAAATGACAAACACGCACAACAAAATTACCATTTCTTTTTACTAAAATTAAAATAAAAGTGGTTAATAATTCAAAATATTTGAATTGTGTTTTTACTTATTAAATTTGTTGTTAAATGAAATATTTACTAATAATGTGTATATATGATTTATATATGTTTGTTAATCTTTAATTAATCGTCAATTCAAATTACCGTTGTGATTAAATTAAATTGAAATAGTACAAATATTTTGTAATATTTTTAACCGTATCAATGAATTTTAATTTTAAATGTAATTGTTTGTTATTAAATTAAATCATTACTAATAATGTGTATATATGATTTATATATGTTTGTTGATATTTAATCATTAAAATTAGTGATTAAATTAAAATGAAATAGTACAAATATTTTTTTTTAAATATTTTTAACTGTTTAAATGGCTTTTATATATGTATATATATCAATTGTATATATTTTGTTCATTTTTTGTAATTGTTCTTAAATGAATTTATTCTAATAAAATATAATCATTAAATAATATAATTAATAATTATTTATATTTAGTACAATATTTATTTATTTAGTAGTTGTGTTTATATGGCTCACCCAGTCAGATTTTATTTTCAGTTTTACCAAATCAACATGTGTCTTGTCTCTCTGTGTAAGATGAGGGTCATTCTGAGGACTCCAGCAAGAACGTGAGTCGCCCGGCGGGGTCGTATTCCTCTCCTCCAGGAACACTGCCCATAAATGGGCGCACTTCCTCCAGCCCAGGCCCGCCCAACACCGACACGCCCTCCTCCACCCAGGAACTGCCCCGTCCCTTCTCAGTGTCACCCTTCTCAGGCGAGAAACATCCCGGAGATCAGCTCCTGCAGAAGCAGCTCCTGTCTCCCCTTTTCAAGAAAGACGGCTCCTCCATCATGGCGTTCCCCACCGCCCTCTACGCGGCTAAAGCGGCCCTCATGTCAGCCAATCAGAACGCCTCCATGCCAGTCGCAATGGATACAGGCATGCCAAGCGACCAATCAGAGAGCGGGAGCTCAGGGGGCGGAGACGACGACCAGGTGGACACTGCAGAAATCGCTTTTCAGGTCAAAGAGCAGTTACTGAAACACAACATCGGTCAGCGTGTGTTCGGTCACTACGTGCTGGGCCTCTCGCAGGGCTCGGTCAGCGAGATCCTGGCTCGACCCAAACCCTGGAGAAAACTCACCGTCAAGGGCAAAGAGCCTTTCATTAAGATGAAGCAGTTCCTGTCAGATGAGCAGAACATCCTGGCGTTACGCACCATCCAGGTCCGCCAGCGAGGTGAGTGAACCCAAGCGACCCAGAGAAGCAGCAACACTCATTACAGCGACTGCCTTTCATCCATATTTGATTTTTGGGTCCATATTTGACCCAAAGTTGGGTTAAAACAACCCAGCATTTTTAGAGTGTGTATATATATATATATATATATATATATATATATATATATATACAGTCTCTTCTGCTCACCAAGGCTGCTTTATTTGATGAAAAATAAAAATGACAAACAGTAATATTTTGAAATATTATGACAATTTAAAATGACTGTTTTCTATTTTAATATATTTTAAAATGTAATTTGAAAGCTGAATTTTCACCGTCATTACTGTTGCTGATTACACATCAGTTTTCAGTGTCACATGATCCTTCAGAAATCATTCTAATATGCTGATTTTATGCTCAAAAAACATAAATTATTATTTTCAATGTTGAAAACAGTCGTGTACCATTTTTTCCCCCAAAATTCTATGATGAATAGAAAGTTCACAAGAACAGCATTTATTTAAAATATAATCTTTTCTAACATTATAAATGTCTTTACTTTAACTTTTGATCAATTTAACTCATCCTTGATGAATAAAAGTATTTTCTAATTTCTTTCCCCCAAAAATAAAAAATAAATTCTTACTGACCCCAAACTTTTGAATGGTAGTGATTAATGTTACAAAAGCTTTCCATTTCAGATCAATTCTGTTCTTTTGAACTTTCTATTCATCAACGAATCCTGAAATAAAAATGTAAAAAACTGTTTTCAACATGGATAATAATCATAAATGTTTCTTGAGCATCAGATTATAATAATTTCGGTAGGATCATGTGACACTGAAGACCGGAGCAATGATGCTGTAAATTCAGCTTTGATCACAGGAATAAATTACACTTCACTATATATTCACATAGAAAACCGCTGTTTTAAATTGTAATAATATTTCACAATATTGCTGGGGTTTTTTTTGTTTTTTTTTTTTTGTTATCAAATAATTGCAGCCTTGGTGAGCAGAAAAGACTTCTTTAAAAAACATAAAAAATATTACCGATCTAAAACTATTGATCAGTAGTGTATAAATAAATATACAGTGCTGGTCAGAATTATTTCCCCCCTTGGATATGATCAAAGATGGCTGTTAAAAATAATTCTGCATTGTTTATACTTTTGATATTATAAAAAAAAAAATGCAAAAATCTAACCTTCAATTGAAGTAAAATAATTGAAAGTCACATTATGAAATAAATGTTTTTTCTCCAAAACACATTGGGAACAATTATTTGCCCCCTTTTATTCAATACTTTTTGCAACCTCCTTTAATGCCTGATGAGTTTGGAGAACAACTGATCAGAGATCAGAGACCGTTCCTCCATACAGACTCCAGATCCTGCAGGTTCCCGGATCCATGTCGGCGCTTCTCCTCCTCCTCAGTTGAGCCGCTCTTCTTCTATAGGGTTCAGCTCAGGGACTGGGACGGCTTTTGTCCTCAGTGAACCATTTATGTTTAGATTTTGATGTTTGTTTGTGGATCATTGTCCTGTTGGAACAGACATGGCCAAACACGGCCCGATATGAGATTTCTAGCAGAGGTTGTCAGGTTTTGATTTCTATTGGTATTTGATTCGTTAACAAAGTCAGATGGCGCTTAAGCTACTTTATAATTTGCTTTATGTCTGAATAAAATAAATAAAAGTTAACTATCCATACCATATTGAACTGCACAGCATCATATTTTTCTCCATCGCATCCTGTATTAAATTGAATCGCATCGAAATCGGATCGCATCAGCTGCTTATATGTATCTTTAATGTATCTTATCGAGATGCGTATCGCTTGCGTTTGCACTCGACCACAACTTTTCTCACCGAGAAATGCCCAGAAGTTCGGGTTGTTCATAAGCGCTCTTCAATCTTCTCATTCCTCAATAGCGTCATTGATTACACCCAATTTATTTTCACTGACTGAAACTTTTGATTCATAAAATGTTCTGCTATAAAAGTTCGCTATATTCTATTTAAAATGTAGGCTAATTTTACATAATTCCGTTTTGCTTTCGCTAAATGTCCCTTTGCGCCACCTGGTGGTCATTTCGCGAACGACTTTGAAGTATGACTGGTTTATTTTTGCCGTAGTGGATTTGCCGTGGCGGTAAGTGTCATTCTGGTTGTCCACCTACTGTATGTATCTTTAATGTATCGTATCGTCGGCTACACTTAGTGTGTGTGTGTATATAAAATGGGAATTCTTTAGACTTTAGGTGATTATGATCCTAAAATGTTCTTGACAATTTTCAAGAGAGATCACAACTAGTATTATCCCCCTGCTGTGTCCTTCTAATTTGATTCCGCATTATGGAAGATGAATGTGTTGTGAACTGAGTCTTTGACCGATCCCACCGGCCCATCTGTCATCCTGAAGATGTCTCATCCTCAACCCCACAGAACCGTCTCAGACCCCCGGAGAGATCCAGTCCAGTTTCCTGTACATCACTGTATTTGTGCACAACTTCCGCACTGTGTTTGTTGTGATGCTCTCTCAGCGCTGTTTTCTTCCTCACTTTTGAAAGTAAAGCTTTCACATGTTCGCGCACCCTCACTTGATGCCAGCTTCTCAAAGGCGGCCATTGATCTGGCAATCAAACGCGAGGCTTTGGATCTGCTCTCTGATCAGCCGGCCCACTCACCTCTCTCTCTCTCTCTCTCTCTCCGGCAGGGAGCATCACTCCTCGCATCCGAACTCCTGAAACTGGGTCAGATGATGCCATCAAGAATATTCTAGAGCAGGCCAAGAAGGAGATCCAGTCACAAAGAGGTGTGTTCAGAGACCCCAAATCCACAAGCAGTTTATGAAGCGCACACAATAACACACAGCAGCACGGAAATGATTATTTTGCATAACGGGATGACTGATGTGTGTGTTAGAATCATCTACACTGTAAAAAAATCACAACATTTTTTCTTTTGTCAAATCAACTTGTAGTTCATGCAACTTAATATTTTGTTATATCATCTCCTTCATTGTATTAACTCAATTGTTCAATTTCTATGAACTTAAAATTTTAAGGCAACCAGGTTACTTAATTTTTTAAGTTAAACCAACAATATTTTTTTAGTGTACTCATGGTTCAGAATTACTTCTGCACTGCGCAAAAAAAATAATATACATTTACTTTAAAATTGTCTCACTAGAGAAAATATCCTGATTTAATTTTTTGTCATAAATATAAATAGAAGCCTAACTAAAAACAATGAGGTGTAAAAAAATGTTTTTAATCACAACATTTTTTCTTTTGTCAAATCAACTTAGATAATTTATGTAGTTCAGATAACATAATATTTTGAGTTTCTGGTGATTAAATTAATTTTATTGTATTAACTCATTTTTTTTCATTTTAATGAACTTAATTTTAAGGCAACCAGGTTACTTATTTTTTTAAGTTAAACCAACAGTATATTTTTACAGTGTACAAACATTTTTTTTTATAAATAAAATGTAATTAAAAAAAGAAAAAAAATTGATTTAGAAATATGTTCCCTGATGATAGGTTAGACATATAATATACATTGTATTGTATAATATTATTATTTATTAAAATATGTTAGCATTAAATATTACATATATTTTAATATTAATTCATATTTAATTATAATTATATAATAAAATAAAAATAATATCATGTTTTTTTTAATAAATCATATTATTGTTCTATGTTCACGTTCTAGTGCTAGTGGCTGTTTCCGTGTGTCTTGCTGTTTTGGATATTACAGTAAATAATAATAATTACTATTTCTTGCTGTTTTGGATATTACAGTAAATAATAATAATTACTATTATTCATGGTTTTAATTACAATTAAATATTTTCAAATTATTTTAATACATTAGATTAGATGTATAATATTCATTGTATTTTATAAATGCATTATTATTTATTAAAATATATTTGCATGAAATATTACATATATATTTTCATAATAATTCATATTTAATTAAATAAAATAAAATTAATAATATAATGTATTTTAATTAATCATATTATTGTTCTATGTTCACGTTCTAGTGCTAGTAAACATATTATTATTTATTAAAATGCGTTTGCATTAAATTTTACAAATATATTTTAATAATAATTTATATTTAATCGAATTATATTATGTATTTTAATAAATCATAATTATTGTTCTAGTGCTAGTTTGTCTGTTTCTGTGTGTCTTGCTGTTTTGAATATTACAGTAAATTATAATAATTACTATTATATTAAGATTAATGTTTTATTATAATTAAATATTTTCAAATTATTTTAATACATTATATTAGATATATACAATGTATTTTATAAATATATTATTATTTATTTAAATATAATTGCATTAAATATTACATATATATTTTAATAATAATTCATAATTAATAAAACAAAAATAATAATATCATGTATTTTAATAAATCATAATTATTGTTCTAGTGCTAGTTTGTCTGTTTCCGTGTTGTCAGCATCTCATGTTTTAAATATAGCCCATGTTAAAGTGACACCAGTTTGGCCTGTAATGCATGTGTTCTCGTCCTCCGGTGTTGCACAGGCGAGTGTAAGTCGTCTCTGGGCTGTTCGTCGGGCCGGAACAGCTCTGGAGGAAGCAGCAGTTCTGACGAAACCATCAAGAGCATCCTGGAGCAGGCCCGTCGGGAGATGCAGGCTCAGCAACAGGCCCTGCTGGAGATGGAGGTGTGCGGTCGGGGGTCCAGCAGCGAACGTCTCGTCCCGCAGGATCCCGCCAAACCTCAGCCGCCCCCCACATCGCCCTTCATCAAACAAGAAGAGGGCGCGTCGGTGCCGGTGTGTGTGTCCAATCCCGCCGGCAGCCCTCAGACGCCTCTCAGCGTCCTGTCACCCGCCGCCTTCGTCCAGAACATCATCCGGAAAGTCAAGTCTGAGATCGGTGAAGCCGGCTCGTATTTCGACCAGCACTGGTCCGTGGAGCGCAGCGCTGTGGTGATGGGAATGAGCGGCACCTCTCACCCTTTCACCTCCGTCTCTCCCTCGCTCTCCTCCTCTTCGTCCACATCAATGCCTCGTCCCTGGCCTCGGATGGAGAACGGCGACTGTCCCGTGAACGGCGAGGAAGCGTCCGCGCCGGAGGACGAGCCCGTGTCGGGTCGGCAGGTGGAGATTAAAGTGGAGCCGGACGTGTCGGTCAGCGGTGAGACGCCCTGTGGAGCGGGACGGGTGTCGTACTTCCCCTCGTACATCCCTCGAACCCTGAAGCCCACCGTCCCGCCGCTGACCCCCGAGCAGTACGAGATGTACATGTACCGAGAGGTGGACACCCTGGAGCTGACCCGGCAGGTGAAGGAGAAGCTGGCCAAGAACGGGATCTGCCAGAGGATCTTCGGAGAGAAGGTGGGATTGTTTCTGTGTCCAGGAAAAAACATCATTTTTTGTTTTACACACAAATGTAATCTTATTGAAATCTGATACACACATCTAAACATTCATATCTAATTCTCCTCTTTAAAGGGATAGTTCACTTTGAAATTAATTTTTGGTATGTTTTATCTTACCTCAAGGGCATCCAAGATGTAGGTGTCTTTGTTTCAGTATTTTCAATTTTGATATTTTTAGGTCAAACCGTTCTTGTCTATCAGTCATATAATGGAGGTCTATGGTCACCACCTCAAAGAGCATGCACAGAGAAGTCCAAATTAAACATGATTTAATGACTCGTAAATGTAAGTACACATTGATGGCCTAAGACACGAAACGAGAGGTTTGTGTGAGAAAACGAACAGTATTTATATCGTTTTTACCTCTTGCGAGCGGTTTGTGTGAGAAAAGGAACAAACGATATAAAAGGTAAAAACGATATAAATACTGTTCGTTTTCTCACACAAACCGCTCGTTTCGTGTCTTAGGCCATCAATGTGTACTTACATTTACGAGTCATTAAATCATGTTTAATTTGGACTTCTCTGTGTATGCTCTCTGAGGTGGTGACCATAGACCTCCATTATATGACTGATGACTAAAAATATAGAAATTGAAAATACTGTGGAAATAAAGATACCCACATCTTGGGTGCCCTTGAGGTAAGCTAAAACATATCAAAAATTAATTTCAAAGTGAACTATCCCTTTAAGTTCAGATTTTTTTGTCACACGAAATCAAAAAACTATATTTACTTTCTTAATACAGGTTTCTGGTCTTATTGCGAATGATTAATCTGTGCATATTGTTTAAAAGAAGAAATGAGACCACAGTGCTTGGGTTGCGGTTCTTTTATTTGTTATTTTTTGAAGATATTTCTAACCGGGTTTGCATGCAATTGCAATGCACTGATATTCTGTCTCGTATTTCAGTCCATGCAAACTAATACGAATATTGCATTTAGAATTTTTTTTTTTTAATAATCTTTTTTTTGTTTTCATTTAGTACTTTATCTTAATTTTAAACTCTATATCTATCATTTTATTATTTCAAACTTAAGTGCCCTTTATGAATTCTGTTGAAAAGTTTAAGGTCAGTAAGATTCAATGTTTTTTAAAGAGTCTCTTCTGCTCACCAAGGCTGCATTTATTTAAAAAAAAAACCCAGTAAAAACAGTTCATAATAATGTTTTTCGATTTGAATATAATTTATTTGGAAAAACAACAGCATTTATTTGAAATAAAAATATTTTGTAATATTATACATGTCTTTACTGTCACTTTTGATCATTGCATCTATTCTGAATGAAAGTATTTCTTTAAAAACAAATCTTACTGACCCCAAACTTCTGAGTGTGGTAATGAACTGCTGTCTGAAGCGCTTGTCTTTTGCTGCCATCTAGTGGTCACTAGGATAGTTGATAGTGAAAGCAATGAGGTTTGTGTCCATGCATGACATTACTTCAGACTTATTTTGAACATGTCAGCCTGTGTGTGTCTCGCAGGTGTTGGGTTTGTCTCAGGGCAGTGTGAGTGACATGTTATCCAGGCCTAAACCCTGGAGCAAACTCACTCAGAAGGGACGCGAGCCGTTCATACGCATGCAGCTCTGGCTGCTGGATCAGCTGGGTCACGGACTCAACCAGCTGCCCAACCACAGCCTCAGCCAAGGTCAGTCACAACACACACACCGCCACCCCCTTTAACGAGTTCTGTAATGCAAAAGGAAGTTTAAAGGGATATCATCAACTACTCTCATGATCAATGTCAGGCATTAATTGAATGTTCATCAAATAAAGCGTTCATGTCATTTTAGAAGACTTGGACTAAATATGGATTTATTCTACGATATCTTTACTGTCATTGGAGGGATAGAAATCTCTCAGATTTCATTAAAATATCTTCTGAAAATGCCTCTCTAAAAAATGCTGGGTTGTTTCACCCCAATTTTGGGTCAAATATGGACAAACCCAGCCATTAATTTTTTTTAATGACATTTTTAACCCAACGTTTGGGTTTGTCTGTATTTGACCCAAAATTGGGTTAAAACAACCCAGCATTGAAAGTGTTATGGGTTTGGAATGACATGAGGGCGAGTAAATGATGGCGGATTTCTTGAGTGAACTATCTTTTTACATTTTAAACTACCATTACCTAATAGTGTTTATTGTACCGGTTCATTTTTGGGTGAACTAACCCTTTAACTTATCAACAATCATCATGACTAAAAATTGCTGGGTTGTTTTAACCCAACCTTGGGTCAAATATGGACAAACCCAGCCATTGGGTTACATTTTTTAATTACATTTTTAACCCAACGTTTGGGTTTGTCCATATTTGACCCAAAATTGTGTTAAAACAACCCAGCATTGAAAGTCTAATGGGTCTGGAATGACACGAGGGCAAGTAAATGGTGGCGGATTTCTTGAGTGAACTATCATTTTTCATTTTAAACTACCATTACATAATATTGTGTATTGCACCGGGTCATTTTTGGGTGAACTAACCTTTTAACTTATCAACAATCATCATGACTACACTCTAAAAATTGCTGGGTTGTTTTAACCCAACCTTGGGTCAAATATGGACAAACCCAGCCATTGAGTTATTTTTTTTATTACACTTTTGGGTTTGGGTTTGTCCATATTTGACCCAAAGTTGGGTTAAAATAACCCAGCATTTTTAGAGTGTCTCCCATCAGCCTGAGATACATACATATATATATATATATATATATATATATATATATATATATATATATATATATTGTCATGTCACAAGTACAAGCAACAAAATGCAATTGCATCCATCCAGAAGTGCTTCAGCAAGAATGTAAATATATTACAAGCTATGCTACACTCTAAAAAATGCTGGGTTGTTTCAACCCAAATTTGGGTCAAATATGGACAAACACAAATGTTGGGTTAAAAATGCAATTTCAAATTTTAACCCAACTTCAACTTTCACTTTCAATTACATTTTTTAACCCAACATTTGGGTTTGTCCATATTTGACCCAAATTTGGGTTGAAGCAACCCAGAATTTTTTTAACGTGTATGAACAGTTTATACGTACGGTTTATATATATATAAATATAAAAGCTATGACAGACTATAAATATACAATATCCAAGTATTAATATTAATAAACAGGCACTCAGTCGACTCACTATCATTCCTTGACAGTTTTCCGCATCCCTCCGTTTGGGGTACTCTGGGTTCGGGTCAAATACGAGTCCGGTTCCCTCCCTCGCACAACACACCAAATATCCATACAATGTACTCTATCGGACTTATTTGTAAGTGTGAAACACTAATATGATCTTTGTCTGTTGCTTCTCAGATAAGAGCCCCGTGACGACCCGCTCGTCCCCGTCCCCTCCTCTGAGTCCTGAAGACGGTCAGCCCAACATGAGCCTGGAGCCCGTGAGTCTGGCGCTGGAGAGCAGTAAGGAGAACCAGCAGCCTCAGCGGGCGGATCCTCACGGAGGGAAGAGCAGCCCGTGTGTGAGCGTCCCCCAGCAGACACACACACCGCTGGGCATCCAGGAGCTGGTGGCCATGTCTCCGGAGCTGGACACGTACGCCATCACCAAGAGAGTGAAGGAAGTTCTGACGGACAACAACTTAGGTGACCTACTGCACAACGCACACTTTGTGAACGACAGCGTTTTAGCACACAGACGATGAGGTACACTGTTCAAAAGTGTTCCCCAAGAATCTTTTAAAATATTTCATTTAAAATAACTTTTTTTCTATATGAATATATTATTCCTTTGATCAAAAGCTGAATTTTCAGCATCATTACTCCAGTCTTCAGTGTCACATGATCAGAAATCACTCTAATATGATGATTTACTGCTCAGGAAACATTTCTGTTTATTTTCAATGCTGCAAAAAGTTATTTTGTGGAAACTGTGATGTATCTTTTCCAGATTCTTCGATCAATTATGTCATAGAAATAGAAATCTTTTGTAACATTTCTAATGTTACATGTCACTGTTGATCAATTGAATGCATCCTTGCCTTTATTTTTATAGCATTTTATACAATTCAGATCGTTTCAAAGCAGCTTTACGTGAGAACATGAAAATGATAATTCAATGGTGCGAACATAGTTCAATTTGGCTGTAAAGCTGCTTTAAAAAGAATTGTTTGGCTGTTTTCAGTGTTGATTCAGTTCCGTTATAAAGATCATCAATTATTAAATGAGTTCAATTTGGCCATAAAGCAGCTCTGCGGAAAACAGTGATGTCATCGTCCAGCTCAGTTCGGTTCTCATACAGGAGTGTCAGTACGCTCACATCAGTAATATTGTTCAATATTTAAAAACACATTTGCTGATAATTTACTCACCCCCATGTCATCCAAGATGTCCACATCTTTCGTTCTTCAGTCGAAAAGAAATTGAGGTTTTTGATGAAAACATTCCAGCATTTTTCTCCATATAATGGACTTCAATGGGGACCAAACGGTTCAAGGTCCAAATGAGAGTTTCAGTGCAGCTTCAAAGGGCTTTAAACGATTCCAGACGATGAATAAGGGTCTCATCAAGCGAAACGATCGCTCATTTCAAAAATAAATATAAAAGTTTAAGTTTTATAAGCACAAATGCTTCCTTGCTCTGTTCTGTGATGTGCGTTCATGGCTCTCTCACCACTTAGACATATAAACAACATTTTCACCTCAGGGAGACTTTAAGCACACCCATGACAGGCAGTTAAAAACATCTATTCATTGAAAACGACACTTTGATTCATGTCGAACATACAACTAAGGAGAATTATAAAGACTGTAGGCCAGATTAGTAACAGTATATGTGTTTGTGCAGGTCAGCGTCTGTTTGGAGAGAGCATTCTGGGATTGACCCAGGGTTCAGTGTCTGATCTGCTGTCCAGACCGAAGCCCTGGCATAAGCTCAGTCTGAAGGGTCGAGAGCCGTTCGTCCGCATGCAGCTGTGGCTCAACGACCCGCACAACGTGGACAAGCTCAGAGACGTCAAGAAAATGGAGAAGAAAGGTAATAAAGAACAAACATCTGTTCAGTTCTTCAGTCATTCTGCATCAGTTACATGCACTGGAAAAAAAAATAAGAAGAGTTTTATTTTTATCTTGTTTTCCACTACAAATATCTAAACATTCTTACTTGAGAAGCAAAATGACGGAAGATATTAAAGGGTTAGTTCACCCCAAAGTTAAAGTTATGTCAGTAATTACTGTACGTCATGTTGTTCAACCCCGTAAGACTTTCGTTCATCTTCAGAACACGAATTAAGATATTTCTGATTAAATCTGAGAGCTGGATTTTTTTTTATTATTTATTGAGTTTATTTAGATAGGGACAGATACAAATAACATAGATACACTTTGACAGTAATCTGATGCATGTATCATAATGTTTTAGCCATAGCTAATTTACAACACTTGTCCCTAGAAGGGCTTTTTGGTTAAATGTAATACAAAGATAAAAATTGTAGTACAAATGAGAATAATAGATAGGATTTTATTATTGGCTCCCCCTGCTGGACATAAGGAGAATAATAATAGGATCACTCCTCCATATACTTCTTAATAGGTGCTGTCAAAATGATTAATCTTATCCAAAATAAAAGTTTGTGTTTACATAATATATGTGGGTGCACTGTGTATTAGGGCTGCAACGATTCGTCGACGTTGTCGACAAAAATCGATAATAGAAATAGTCGACAATGAATTTCATTGTCGAATTGTCGCTAGACATGTTTTTTTTTTTTCCGACCGAGCACATTAGCTTCTCTGCTGATCGATAACATACAGGAATGGCAGTGTCCAACGCAGCAGCTGCACATACCAAAAAATCTAAAGTTTGAGAGCATTTTAGCCTGGATACGGTGAATAAAAAGATTACCTGTATCATGCAAAGCAGTCCTTGCCATCACGGCAGCACCTCGTTGATGCACGAACATTTAAAGAGAAAGCACGTCGGACAGTTGAATAAAACGGAGTTTGACTCGCCTCGGTAAAATTTTCCGTATTTTCCGCACTATAAGGCGAATTTAAAAGCCTTTAATCTTTTCAAAAAACGACATAATCCGGATCTTCTTATATATGGACCAATTAGTTAATAACGCCCCGCGTTATTAAATTCGCCTGCGAACTCGCGTTCGTGTCCATCTTATGCCTGCTTTGTCACACGGCCAGTTCAACCTCATATAAATCAGGTTATGTGTGTCTCCCGCTCACGAGCGCCCACTCTTAACAGACACACTGTCCCCGGTGTTCTGTCGATTATTGCTTCCTTGTCGAAAAATGCTACCGTAGCGCGAATTGATGACAGAATGCCGATTAAAGTCGTATGAAATACAATTATAATACAATTCTAAGTTATGAGAAGCTACTGTCTACAGGAAAAAAACGTTTACTTGATTTTAATTTATTTTTTCTTGTAAAACAAATGTGCCTGGCCTTTATAAAAAAGATAGAGTTTCTCTATTTATATATTTATGTCTATACTGACCAAGCACTCTGCCTAATTGGTTTTAGACAGGGCATTTTTCGTTTACTTTTAGTATGAATCGGCCTGTCAGCAGCAAAGTTCAATAAAATATGCATTTTTCATTGAAGTACCCCCTTCTTTCTTGTGTTTACTATCATTTTCCACAGAATTAAAGCGATTCATGGTAAATTTTAGAAAAATTTAATAATTATCCGATTAGTCGACTAATCGTTTCAATAGTCGGTGACTAGTCGACTATTAAAATAGTCGTTAGTTGCAGCCCTACTGTGTATAATTATTATATATATATATATATATATATATATGCTTGTATATATTTAAGAAATATTTTCATGTATATTCTGTATGTAGATTTATATATAATTTATATTATATATAAATATAAATATTTTATATATAAATAATATTTTTTCTTAAATATACATGCATGTGTGTTTTTTATATATATACAAAATAATTATACACAGTGCCCCCACATATATTATGTAAATGTTTTATTTTGGATGCGATTAATCACGATTAATCGTTTTGACAGCCCTACTTCTTAATGGATTGAAACTAGCCGGCCCAGAAAAGTTATTAAAGACATCGTTAAAATAGTCAGAGTGACGACAGTGGCTCAATCTTAACTTTATCAAGCGATGAGGACACTTTCTCTGAGCGAAAAACAAACAAAAATAACGACTTTATTCAACTATTCATTTCCTTCTCTGTTGGCCTCGAGTGACTAGGTCACTTGGACTATTTTAACCATATCTTTAATAACTTTTCTGGGCTGGCAAGTTTCAATCCCTTAGATCCAGCTCTTAGATTTAATTTTTTTTAAAAAAAAAATCGAATCAGGTTCGATTTTCTGCGTTTTTCGCATCCAGCAGTTTGAATGGTATTTGAATGATGTTTTGACAATTCAGAGCCACTGAATCACGAATATGAAAAAACACGTACGAAAATTTCAGACTCAGTGTGCAATGGCCTTTACTCATGTGTATGACCCACTTACTGTAAAGATGGAGTTAATTGTAACTTGTAAAACATGCAGTAAAGTCATCTCAAGTAACTAACTGCTTAAATACAAAAAGTCTCTGTCTCTTGTTTTTGTCCAGCGTATCTGAAGAGGCGATACGGCCTGTTGAGTCCCGGCTCAGACAGCGATTCCCCCGGCGCTCATTCTGACTGCATCAGTCCAGGTCTGACCCCGCTGGAGCTCTGCCCGTTCAGCCAAGCCAAGAAACCTCGAGTGGTGCTGGCGGCGGAGGAGAAGGAGGCTCTGAGGAAAGCGTATCTCCAGGAGCCGTACCCCTCTCAGCACACCATCGAGATGCTGGCCGCCCAGCTCAACCTCAAAACCAACACCGTCATCAACTGGTTCCACAACTACAGGTACCAATCTCATCCTTTCTGCTACTTACAGGTAAAAAGTCAGCTAAAAGAGATTGTGTTCAAACTTTATGAAGCTGTATATGAGGGGTTGGCTCCCCCTGCTGGACATTTGAGGAGTTAGAAAAGTACTATATTATTAACAGTGGCATAGTAGACTTTTACAATGATATTTTCATAAGTTTTCAGAGCACACTATTGGATACAGTATCCCACAATGCAAAGCTCTCGAACCGGAAGTCACATCAGCAGCAAACTATTTCTCTTTTTTTTTTTTTTTATCCAAATGTTAATTTTCAGATGATAACTGGATGCACTGAATTACACATGCAATGCAGAGAGATCCAGTAGTTAGTTATTGTAAATTTTTTTTTATAAATTATTATCAATTTTTTTTATAAATTATTATAATTTTTTTTATAATTTATTATTTTCAATTTTCAATTCATTTATTTATTTTCATTTTTATTTCAGTGTTAATTTCATTTAATATTTTATTTTATATCCATTTAATAGTTTTAGTTAACAATAACCACACTGGTTAGATCATGTGACAACAATATTGCTCACTGCAAAAATAACAACAGAAGGCAGTATGCTGTGCATTCACACAGTAAATGTATCTGTAACACTTTACAATGAGGTTCATTAGTTATTATTATTAACTAACATGAATTAACAATGAGCAAAACATTTGTTACAGTATTGGTTAATCTTTGTTAATGTTAGTTTATAAAAATGCAACTCTTCATTGTTTGTTCATGTTAGTGCACAGTTCATTAACTAATGTTAACAAATACAACCTCTGATTTTAAAAGCGTATTGTTGAGATTAATATTAACTTAGATTAATAAATGCTAAAGTAGTAAACTCTTAAAAGAAAAGGTTATATATAGAACCATAAAAGGTTCTATCAGTGCTACATATTTGGAACCCCTAAAAGGTTCTATACAGAAGCCTTTTTAAGAACCCTTAATAAGAACCAGGAAAAAGGTTCTATATGGAACCTTTAGGGTTCATTCATTATCATTTGTTTTGTTCTTTCCGGATTAAATATTTCATATTATTGACAAACATCAAGTCCCTAAAATGTGTTTATGAATGCATGTGAATGACACAAAATTCAAGATATGGGGGTTAGAAAATGTATATATTTATATTATTTTATGTAGTTAATCAATATCACACGAAGAGTGCCATTTCAGTTTTTCTCCTGATTAAAATGTGATATTAACAGTTTAATGAACCATAATCTAATTACAACTACAAAATGTTGCAGAATAATATAATAATAGCCTATAAAGAACCTTTGAGCCAAAAGAGTTCTTTCTTGTCATTATAGAACCTTTTTTAGCATAAAAGGTTCTTTGGAGTTGAGTAAAGAACCCTATGCTTGGTATATAGAACACCAATGAACCCTTTTTCATTCATGTATTGTTCATTCTTAGTTCAACTAATGAACCTTGTTGTAAAGTGTTCCCAATGGTCCTGAGCTTGTTTTACCATCATCAGGTCCCGTATGCGGCGAGAGGTCCTGATGGAGGGCCTCCAAGACAACGACACGGACGCCGAACACAACAACTACTCCCCCCTGTCGGACCGGGACGACAGGAATCAGCTGTCGGGCGGCCACGGTCGACGCTTCAGCTTCAAGCAGGAGGACGAGGACGAGGAGCTGCGCGTGAGGCAGGCCAAGTGTTTCTCTGTGGGCGTCCAGTTCTCTCCGCTGAAGAGCGACCCGGGCCGAGGGGACGAGGAGGTGGGCCTTCCTCAGAGGAACAGCTCAGCCGAGTCGCCCGAGGACCCCGTCAGCTTCAAAGCTTCGTCCGAACCGTCCCGGAGCAGCCTGGAGGTGTCCCTCAACTCGCCCTCGGCCGCGTCCTCGCCCGGCCTCATGATGTCCGTGTCCCCCGTCCCGTCCTCGTCCGCCCCCATCTCTCCGTCGCTGCCCTCCCTTCCGGCCCCGACCAACTACAGCCTGGAGAACCCCAAACTCAACAAAAGCACTCAGAGACGCAACGAGAAGATGGCCAACCTCAACAACATCATCCATCGGCTGGAGCGGGCCGCCAACCGCGAGGAAACGCTCGAGTGGGAGTTCTAGAAGGAGACCGTCGCGCGGAAAAACCCTATTTATAAACACGTTTTAGCTATTTTGATAAAGCGACTTTGAATTGTACGTCACAGCACTAGCTGGTGTTGTTTTAAACAGCGGAGGAGAGAAACGCAGCGCAGCGGTGTCATGAAATGCACACTGACGTCTTGTAGATTGCCACTGGGTGAGATTATTCAAATAAAAGACCTCTGTCTTAAGCCATCGAAAAAGCACTACTTATTTAAAACAAAAAAAAACAAAAGAGAGAGAGACAATGACCAAATTTGCTAATTTTTGAATAGCAATTTTTCAACTTTTGTCTGTAAGACGGGACACGGAGTCGAGTGACGTGCGACAGCTTCACTCTGACCGAGGGATAGTCCTTAAAGACTCTAAATAGTGAACACTGCATATGTATTTAGTTTCTCGGTGACATGTTTTGGAACTTTTGTTATACAAGCGTACAACGTGTGATTGTGTGTGTGTTGTAGAAATCGTCTGCAATAGCCTTCTCTGAACAAGATGTAGCATGGAACATAATTTACCCTCTATTTCCTCTCTAGATAGTAACCTGTGATATACTTGAGCGATACTATAAAAAGAGAAAAACGGCAAAAAACAAGAAAAAAGGAAATGTTTTTTTAAAAAAAAAGTCGGTACGACGGTAGATGCATTTTTGATTTCGTGAACGTGTCACTTAGTTCTTTTTTTTTTGGGTTGGATACTTTGAGGTTTTACACCAGGGCTCTTGTGCACAGTTCACACACTGCAAAAAACAAATGCTTTTTCTTCTCTTGTTTTCCAGCACAAACAACGAAACAAAATAGATTTACTTCACAAACAAATACGTGAAGTGAGAAGTTGTTTGTGCTTAAAGGAGTAGTTCACTTTTGAAAAAACTTTTTCTGATAATTTACTCACCCCCATGTCATCCAAGATGTCCATGTCTTTCTTTCTTCAGTCGAAAAGAAATTAAGGTTTTTGATGAAAACATTCCAGGATTTTTCTCCATATAATGGACTTCAATGGGGTCCAAACGGTACAAGGTCCAAATGAGAGTTTCAGTGCAGCTTCAAAGGGCTTTAAACGACACCAGATGATGAATAAGGGTCTTATCTAGCAAAACAATTGCTCATTTAAAAAAAAAAGAACAACGTTTAAGTTTTATAAGCTCAAATGCTCGCATTTTGATGAACAGGAGAGTCACAAACGTGCGTCACAGAACAGAGCAAGGCGAGCATTTGAGCTTATAAAACTTAAACTTTGTTATTTATTTCTTAAATGAGCGATCGTTTCGCTTGATAAGACCCTTATTCATCGTCTGGTGTCGTTTAAAGCCCTTTGAAGCTGCAATGAAACTCTCATTTGGATCTTGAACCGTTTGGACCCCATTGAAGTCCATTATATGGAGAAAAATCCTGGAATGTTTTCATCAAAAACCTCAATTTCTTTTCGACTGAAGAAAGAAAGACATGGACATCTTGGATGACATGGGGGTGAGTAAATTAGCAGCAAAAGTTTTTTTTTCAAAAGTGAACTACTCCTTTAAAACAATAGGAAATATCTGTCAGCGGGTCGATTCTTGAATTCAATTCCTTTCGCATTTTTATCTCTCAATTCTGACGTTTTTCCTCACAATTGCAAGTGTATATCTAGCAATACTAAGGAAAAAAGTCAGAGTTGCAAGATAAAAAGGTTTTTTTTATTCTGTTTTAGGCACAAACTTAATTTTGAGGATTTAAAAAACGTAATATCTTCAGTCATTTATTGATATTTGTACTGGAAAACCAGAGAAAAAGGCTAAGTTGCACCTCCTCAATAATCCATCACACCTGTACCTCACTGTCCCGACGAGCTGGTCTCACACAAACACACTTCCTGTGACCTCGAACGCTTCAAGCTCACCTTTACGCCCAGACGTTTGGATATAAGTGTAAGATTTAAAGGAGCCTGAAAGACCACCGACGGAGAGACTAATGGGGTGGGACGGGGTTTGTTAGCATGCATATGTTTTAAACTGATCAGTGATCCAGTCGTGGTCTCGGGTGTACTCGTTTTATCATTCTTCATCCATCCGTCTGTTTCCTCCCGCACGAGAGTCCGAACGGAATAACATGATCCTCCTTCTGATGTCACTTCCTGTGGAGAATGACTGAAAGCTTATCTAAGGCAGTGTAAGGTCATTTTTTATAATTAAGACATTTTAGCGGGGAGTTTAAAATAACAAATTATGACATACTGGAGATCAGATTTTAGCGTGTTTTGTTTCTTTATCATCCCATGAGCACTTGGTCTCACTTGCTGAATTCCAGTTATTTTGATACTTATTTCCAGGTGCTTTTTCTACTGCATAAATTTTACTTCATGATAATTATTCAAAGGCCGGAAACACACTCTTCTCAAGCTGTGAATGCTTCTTTAGCACATTGCTAGAATACAGACTGAGTTTTTTCCTTTATTTTGGAATAGCACAGACAGTATTTTATGTCTACCTGACAGATATCACAGAAATAGGTGTCTTGAGAGATCACACCTGTCTCTGTGACTGAACAATACTCTGTAGACAATAAAACAGGGTTGTTAGCCAATCAAATGTTCTCTGCCTGTCAATCATTTTTACATGTTCAGGTTGTTTTGAATAGAGGGCGTTAAAGGGATAGTTCACCCAAAAGCTAAAATGCTGTCAGCATTTACTCACCCTTAAAGGGATAGTTCACTTTGAAATTATTTTTTGATATGTTTTAGCTTACCTCAAGGGCATCCAAGATGTAGGTGTCTTTGTTTCCGCAGTAGTTTCAATTTTGATATTTTTAGGTCAAACCGTTCTTGTCTGTCAGTCATATAATGGAGGTCTATGGTCACCACCTCAAAGAGCATGCACAGAGAAGACCAAATTAAACATGATTTAATGACTCGTAAATGTAAGTACACATTGATGGCCTAAGACACAGTATTTATATTGTTTTTACTTCTTGTAACCACAGCCATGTTCAACTGATCTGAGGGCGCGGGCTTTGTGGCTGTTGTTACAAGAGGTAAAAACGATATAAATCCTGTTCATTTTCTCACACAACACTCGTTTCGTGTCTTAGGCCGTTAATGTGTACTTACATTTACGAGTCATTAAATCATTTTGAATTTGGACTTCTCTGTGCATGCTCTTTGAGGTGGTGACCATAGACCTCCATTATATGACTGACATACAAGAACGGTTTGACCGAAAAATATCAAAATTGAAACTACTGCGGAAACAAAGACACCTACATCTTGGATGCCCTTGAGGTAAGATAAAACATACCAAAAATTAATTTTAAAGTGAACTATCCCTTTAATTTCTTCCAAATCCCCATGAGTTTCTTAAATCTGTTGAACACTAAAGAAGATATTTTGAAGAATATCAGTAACCAAACAATTATTGGACCCCATTGACTTCTATAGTATGAGAAAAAAATACTATGGGAGTCAGTGGGGCTGGTCACATGTGCTTGTGTTATATTAGTGAACACATTTCTCTTGTGTTAATAGAAACACTGGCATTCACATCCTTGCTTTGAGTCTGTTTCAGGTCTAATACTGAATAACACTAAATCAAAAGCAAACACACTGAATGCATTTGAAGTCTGAACACAATGACCAAAGCGAAACAAACACTCTGTCCCTCAAAGGACGGCCTGTTTGTTTTCTGTAACTTTGTGAACACTAAAACATGCTTTTTAGACCCCGCGAACCGTGAAATCGAATAATAATAGCGCAGATGAATCCAGATGTTCCTCATTGGTGCGTTTTTGCTGCTGTTTGAAATACTGTTTTTTTATTTATTATATTCTAAAACATTGACGTTCCTTTCCTACTGTATCATGTTTTATACTCGATATTTACAACTACACGAGAAAAACACACGCAGCACTTATTGAAGAAAGTACAGCAATTATTCTGAATTTTGTGTTCTTTGCCTTCATGTCTTGTTGAGGTTGTTAGAAAACACTTGCACATGTCTTAATAGTACTGAGGGTCAGATCTGAAAACATATGTAAATATATATAGATATTACACATTTACTGAAAAGGATATATCTTAGGTCCTTGACACTAGCGTGCTGATGATATTTAATAGAGTGTACAGTTATATTAACCAAACACATAGAGCCAGGGGTGGTCTGGCAAGCTTGCCCGTGTTCTAGAAACTTCTCAGGGTAGACTTGCTTCTCTAAGCTTTACAAAACCTGTCAGGTCGCACCACTGGTCAACGTTTACTGTTACTATCCTAACCGCCGTTCGCTTTTCAGTTGACTGATCATGTGATTTGTACATCTGATCAATTGGGGAAAAAAAAGAATCTCATGTACTTTAATGCATACTCTTATTAGTAATAACAAGCAACCAGACACCAACTTCTGAACAAAATCTGAATGCATACTCGTGACTGAAGCAATTAGTGTTGATTTAAATGAAACCTCAACGACTACTTCTCTCTCTCTCTCTTTCTCATGTAATTGTTCATGTAATAAAAATGTCCTATTGACAACCGATTTTTTGACCATTCTAAACTGCTTTCATTTTCTGTATGTTTCTTTTTGACATTTGTATTTTGCATGCCTTGTTTTATTTGCAAGGATCGGGAATGTTTGAGTGGGTTTTCCCCCCCAAGAAATCAGCACTTACACATAGTTATAATGGATGATACTGTATTAGGCACTTTCCACAAATGCAGTACTTTTTTTTTTTTTTTTTTTTTGAGAATGATTAGGTGACACATTATCATTGCATATACTGTAAATTTAACCAAGCATGAAAATTAGATTGTTTTTTTAAAAAAAAAATATATATATCCTATGTCTAGATACCCCTCTCATCCGGGGTCTTGACCTTCTCATGCAAAAATGTCATAATTATGACCATTAAAAGTCTACTATTGAAAAAAACTTTTACTTAAAGTAAATTAGTTCACTTTTGAAAAAACTTTTGCTGATAATTTACTCTGAAATTAATCCAAGATGTCCATGTCTTTCTTTCTTCAGTCGAAAAGAAATTAAAGTTTTTGATGAAAACATTCCAGGATTTTTCTCCATATAATGGACTTCAATGGGGTCCAAACGGTTCAAGGTCCAAAAGACAGTTTAGCAGTCTGGTTTTTCCATGTTATCACGATTTGACCCCAATGCAAAAAATATACATTTGTTTTCATACGTCCCAAATTTCAACAACAGGACTTCATAAAATAAATCGAACATTAAACAGCCTCCTGAGGATGATTATAAACACTTCATGCTCCTCCTTTCACCAACTACTCACTGAAAAGGGAAAAAAGACGTTTCGTTAAGCATTGCAGGCCCTGTTTTGTACCCTGTTTGTGGAAAGTGCCATTCCAGTGTAATAAAATTAGTGGTCATAACAAGTATCTCGGCCAAAACAAGATTACTGTAATATCTGTGGTGCTTGAGTGTGTTTGTATTTGAATTATCGCAGAGCCCGAGGAAACACTGGCCTTTTCTTTATTTGAATAGTAAAAAATGAAACCGCCTCACTGAAGCATTAAAAAGCTGTCAGACTTGAAAACTTAATTGTCAGTTCTGCTTATGATTTAATGTGTGTGTTTGGAGTTTGTACTGTGTGTAAATGAGGCTCTGTGGCGAGTATGAGATTGAATTCGACACAAGCGGGAGGCGAAACTCTGTGTTTGGTTGTTTCTCTTTGGCGCATATTTTTCCTCTTTCCAACGTTTGCGCACATTTCCCATGACCTTATGGCAGAGCACTTAAAGCTTTGGTTGTTAAAGAGAGGACAAATAAATGTCATGTGTCTTTTAATCACATATGTACCAAGTCATTATTGAATACAGTACATCATTGTATAAACCTTTTTTTTGTCTGTGTGTTTTTTTACACCTCATACCGTAGTCATTTTCACTTTACATTGCCAAAGCATAGGTCACTTTAAATTACAGACACATTACAAACAAGTCCAGTTGCATTGTCATTTCATGAATTTGAACCAATTTGAAAATATGAGAAAAGTGGACTTAAAATGCCTAACGGTTATTTAATAATAAAGTGTTTATCTGGAGGGTTGGGGGCAGATGAAGGGCTTTATTGTTCCAATAAGGCTGAATTTATTTAATATAATTTTCATTCAATATGCTGTTATTGCACAGGCCTACTGTTTAATAATGTAGGCCTACTGGCATACTGAGGTGCAAAAAGCATCTGACTACTATTTATATTTATTTGAACATGGTGTTGCCTAAATGGCGAATCTATCCCTGCACTTTGTGTATATTGCCCCTAAACAGCACTTTCTCACTGTGATAAATTTTGTAGGTATGTAGGAATCGACTCAAAATAAACCTGAACAATATTTACGGGACTTAAAAAAGTGACAAATAGCCCAGTCTTCCCTCAACTTGTTTTCTTAATTCACTTTCATTTAAAGTTAGTTTAATATGGGGCGTTTTAAACATTTCTAACAAATAAAAGCATTTGTCATGCCAAAGTCTCCATTGTCTGTGTAATTATTGATTTATTCATGAATAGAAGCGGCATTACTTGCATCCACTTCAAAGCTTGTTTACATATCCGCCCCTCCCCCACCGCTCGTTCGAGCGTGCTGACGCAATTTGCGTCGTGACGTCATGACGTCGGGAGGCTGTGATGACGACGGGATTCCACAGTGGGACGGGCCGACTCTGCAAATGGCTACGAGGTGCAATTTGTCGATTTCTTCATCGTTAATCTCCTCTCCTGCGACTCGGAAGAAAGAGTATACCCGCTCTGCCTCGCAGGCTGCCTTCAGGTGAGTGAGCTGTGTCGTTTAAACCCGAGATGCGGGTGTTTTTCGCCGTGTTTTGAGGCCTTATCTGAGGGGTCCGCCCTCTGCTCGCGACAACAACAACAGACGCCGAAACGGGCCTCGGCTGAGGATACATTTAATAAATGCTTCACATGAGCTGTAAGAAATCGCCGTGGTTTAAATGGTTGTGCTATTTAGTTGGTTTGATATACATTTGACCCCTGACAGGGGTAGAAATGCGGCCTTTTAGTTCAGTTTTTGTCGGTTACTTCGCTCGAGCTCCAGTCAGGGAAACAGCCGCCGCGCGACTGTCAGATCGAGCGCGAGCGCCTTACAACAGTTCACCATGGTAACCAGCTTTATGCAAGTCGTATTAGTATAAAACTGCCACGATTGACAAGGAAATGAATATAAAACGATATAAACCACTTACTCTAGTCTAGTAGTGAGGCTATAACTATGGGTGTCATGGTATAATGACTGTTATAAAAATAAAGCATTAACGTATCATCATAATGCAGTATTTTCAGGCCATTTTTGTTACTTTTGTCAGCATAATAACATATACTACAGTACAAGTTCTGAAAGATTCGCTTTTTGGAGGAGATACTAATTATCATGACCTCACAGTTGGAACAATAGCTCTAATAATTATGGTATTTTGGTGGAGACTATGATTACAATGGCGTCATGAAAATGATGCTTTGTTTCTCTGTAACATATTAATGATACTCATTTAATAAATTATGATGTCTCATTCAAACAGTGAATGAAGGCTTTAGAATATTTACTGTAGTAACAATTGCCATAGGTAGACCAAATTTTCCAGCAGAATGAATGGGACTTGTACCTCTGTTGCACTCTATACCCAGTAAACACAGTTTTACTGCAGTAACTGTGGTATTTTTACTTTTAGCAAGTAAGGCTTGCAGTAGAGAGGCATGTGTTGGGTTTGTTTGTTTCTGTCAGATCCGCGTGGCGTTGGACTGGTAGATGATCCTTTGGCTCTCCTGCTCTTGTTTTGGTGTTGGGTTTCTCATGTGTGGTCAATCTGACTGACTCATGGCGTGACTTAGGGATAAAATTCATGTGGCTAAAGGTTAACTCAAACTGCTGAATGAGTGCAAATGCATGACTTCCAAAACCCCAAATGATTGTGTTTGCACCTCACTGACTGTGACTCTTGAGCCTGTTTGAGCGATCAATAGTAAACCAGAGTGACAAGAGGGCGAGTGGTTGAGTTTATGAATGAACTCCAGCAATGCTGAGAGATAATAATAAACATCTGTGTCTGCTGTTTGTTTAGAGCACAGCATACCCACAAAGCATTTGGACAATTACGCCATCCGAAAAAATGCCTGAATGCCATAAACCACAGAAGCTTTCACTTAGCATCAGTTTTGAAGTCTTAATGTCTTGATTTGGGACTTGCTCCACTAAGGCTACGTTCAGACTGCAGGTAAATGTGGCACAAATCCGATTTTTCTGTTCACATGGGACTCGGATCTGTTTTTAAGTGTGAACAGCAAGCAAACGGCGAGGTAACATGAGGTAACATGGAAATTGATCTCTTAAATTACAATTTGTGCCACTTCCATATGTGGTCCCAGATCTGATACAGGACGGATGTTTTGCAATCCGACCGCAGTCTGAACAGTCATATAGGAATTCAAGCGACTTTGGGTGATCAGACGTCCTGTTTTTTGTTTTTGTTTTTTTTTTAATAAAAACTGTTTATTTAGCTTTGTCCTATATGTTTACAATTAGTTTCTTTTTCCTGTACCGTGAGAAATCTGGTCACCCTACTTTTACATCACTCTAGATAGATATTAATCACAATTCTGCTCTCATGCACATCACTTCAAAGATTTTACATATCCGATGTTATCAAGACAGTTGTGAAAGGTATTCAGTGGAAGGATATGATGTGTCATAAATGTTTAAAAATGTTTTTTTCACACCCTTATCTTTGTTCTTCATATTGCCTGCACTTAATTTCGCTGGCTTTTGCGGCAAATCACTCTATAAATAAATGCGTATTCGTTTGCTTTAGAGTCTTCCTTGTTTACTTCCGTATGACAGCGCGCTGTTGTGCGAACTCTTTTTATCGTTCTTTTGCAGGAACACGATCTGTTCACGCTGGGATCTGATATTGGCCACATTTAAAACAATAATGTGAACAGCTATAAAAATAAAAATAAAATCAGATCTGAGCAATAAATCGAAATTGAGCACTAAACATAGCTTTAAGGTGTGACAATGCAAAATGATGTATTCTTCATTCATTGTATATTTTCCTGTCTTGCAAGTTTTGTTAATTTCCCACCGTTGCTGAATCTCCAGCACCACAGCAAATTAAATCATGCTTTATTAAAGTTAGATAAAAAAGGCTATGTGCCTTTTATTTTTACAAAACATTGCTAAAATAAAATAAATAAATAAATAAAAAAATTTAAAATAAAAAAATATTTTATAGATGTCCTTACTCCGTCTTTTTTTCTTTCTTTTTTTTCAGTTCCAGTCAAATGATAAATGTGTTTATGTTATAACGCATTCTTAGAAATTGGAATGATTGTTTCTAGTGAAAATAATGACGGCAAAATATAAACATGTGCCATCCATGAATGTGCCCTTTGACATGGGACAATAAGGAGGAATAGCATTAGGTAGTCATCGGTTGGTGTTTTAGTAAAATGAAACTGAATCAGTCCCAACGGTGGTTCAGGAATGAGAACGCACAATGCAGTTTGACCTTTGGGACAGTAAGAGTGACACTTGAGATGGAAAGAAAAATCCTGAATGATTCTTCTGTCCACCTGACCTAAAACACAGTGGAGAATTCTCCAGAAAGCCGTTGTTTCTGAATACCCAACACTGCCTGAAACAATGCCTTTGGATACAGACCAGTATGAAAATGGTTTGGCACTGCACAAAACTAACAGACTTTTTCATGTTGAACAGTTTGCATGATCCCACATTGCAAGTCAGCCATTTGTTCAGATCATTAGGGCCAATCAGACTGAAGACAGACCCTTCAGCTGTAGTAAACATGAGCGTTTGCCTGTTAGAGATATGTTTTATCAGTAGTTTCCATGCGGCCTCAGTGTGGCCTCCACTGGAAGCGCGTGTTTTAATGTTTTTTGCGTATGGATGCTGTTGCCCTCGGGCCATGAACCAACTCACTTCACATGACTCTCAGGAGACAAACCCGTCACTGAAATCATCCCGTTCATGACACGCTTTGCTGCTGCTCTGTTTAGTCTATAACAATTTAGGTTTTGTTGTCTTCTGTGGAACAGTATCAGCTCATGCTTTCTTGGGAAGAATAGTAAAAACCAGTTGGTGTTGTCAGTTAATGCACCTCCAGAGAAGAGTAATAAATTACATAATGGTGTTTTTCACGTGTATTTTAGGTACAGTATGAGTGACTGTGGTGTTTGTGCTTGTCGCAGTGTATAGCTGGGTTTCAGTCACGTGATTATGATGACGCGCGAAATTCAGATGGAGGGCAGGGAGTGAAGAGCGCAATGGACGAGATGGAGGAAAGTCTGTACTACTTTACAAGAGAAAGATATAAACAAAAAAATCAAACGAATGTTGGATGTGATCCTGTTATGAAGAGGAGCGATTTTTCAACTGAATTGAAGTATTTTCCTGTCATCGAGGCGGTAGATATCAGCAACTACCTCGTCTTACAGACATACTTTGACTTTACAAAGTTTGGAAACTTTACACGTTGAACAAGCATAACCACTTAAGTTGTATTAACTCACCTTTGACGAAGTTATCACTAAGTTCCTCCCGACCGCAGACGTAGGTTTGCAAGCCATTTTTACCTGAGTTTTTTGGTCAATTTCTTGCATTTTCACCCCTTGGTACACGATAAAAACTCCTTATGGTTTGATTGATTCAAGTAACCATAAATGACTCAAAACACAGGCGTTTTGAGTTGGTTATAGTGCTTTCTAAATACAGCAAATCACTTCCTGCTCTCCATTTGTATTTCGTGCCATGGTGTCATATGAAAACAAGCTATTGCTTGTTTTCTTACAAGCCAACTTTGATACTACAGTTTATTGAAATGCTTTTTTCTGTCTGTAGTTTTAAGCTCATCCATATGCTGGTGTTCTCCTATAAGAAATTAACAGTTTTTGCAGGTAAATAAGTGATACACCATATCTTTGAAAAGCCTGTGTAATGGCATGCTTCACTGCCCGCGTTTGCCCACAGAGTACCTGCTATAAAAATATGAAAAGCTGTATTGTTAGAGATATTATGCAATGTGTATGTGGAATAGAGAGTGATGGATTAAAGTCTTTTTTTCTCCTCTTTCCTCAGGTTTCAATGTCATAACACTGAGTGACGGTACCAGCGTGGGATCGTCCAAAACAAACCTCACCTCATTGTTTTTAAGAGTTTGGTAAGATCCAACTGGCTTGGTTATTATAGTTTCTTGCATTTTGATTTCCCAATCAGAGAAACCATCATAACTAATTACATGACATTGTTATTTAGGATAAAAGTAAATTCCAATCACTACGATAAGTGTTAATTTTTTTTTCTTCACTCAGACTGAAGTCCACGAGAAAGAGCTGACGAGTGGTTGAAGACACGACAGTGTTGCACCCGCACTCCTTCACCGGGGCTATGGTAAACAAACACCACCAACATCTCTCTCTTTCCCTGCGCGTGACTCCCAGGCACTGGTTCAAATGCTGAATCGGAAACTGCTCATTGATTTCTTAGGCTTTTAATCAGCTGAAATGAACGCCACTCAGACAGTGTCAAAGTCCCGTCCTGACTGTTGTCTCAGCGCAGATCAATGCCCTCTTTTGACACAGAGACAGACAGACAGGATGAATGGATAGATGTGTGCTAGTGTCATCAGTGTGTTCTGCTCATTATAAAACAGTTCCGGGGTTAAATTCTGATGGGATAAAATACGTTCACAGCTGTTAGAAGCATTCAGATGGACGATAGATGCATAATCTGTGACCAGAAATTGATTTTTATATTAATACACCTTCTATTAGTTGCTTGGCAACTGTAAACAGCCTACAGTTTGTATTATGAATGAATGAATGAACATTTGTGTTGTATATAGTATTGCTCTTGCAGCCATTTTATTGATGCACTAGTCAGAAGAGTTAGTGATCTTACAGTGATTTATTTTTAAGGGTTTTTATCCACTCTGCTGCATGTCATAACTAACAACAAGATAAAGTCAAGGTAACTGGACTATAAGCTTTATTATGAACCTTTCATTTTGAGAGAAACCAACAGAGACATCATTTACTGTCATAGACAGTCAAAGAAATGGACACAGCGACCCCATTGATTTCAACAGAGAAGACTGAAGCCTGATTATTGTGCTTCCTGTCTGATGTCTGAGCGACTGCGCAGGCTCAAACTGAGCGTGACGACAGTCTGACAGTTGTAAATCTTCTAGTAGCTGTGCCAAGACAAATCTGAATCACCTAATTCCTCAAAAACGTTGAAATATTTTGTCCCATTGCTTTTTTGGACTCTCTATCGATGGGCTTCTCCCTTGACTCTATGCCTCCATGTCCCACCGATTGCCTCGTAGACAGTAAAAGATTGCCTACGAGCTTCTCCTCCTGTCTATCCATTATTATCTCTATTGTGCGACAGAAAGTCCCGTGGTTATGACACAATCTTTAGCCTATTTTTTACAAAAACGGCTACTACGGGGCCGTAGCGTAAGATACAAAGTAGTGGAGCATTTTATACTTTGTCGTGTTTCTTTAGAAATGGATAATGGACAAATGAAGTCTTTGGACGCCTCAGATGTAACGTTATTCACTGTCGAAGTGACGCCAAAATGAATGGGAGTCAATGGGATGGTAACAGCAGGTTAAGTTCTGCTATTTGCGCTCCCGTGGCGTCTGTCATTGCTATGTAACCATGAGCTGCGTTCTCTATGATGACGACAAGGATGTATCATCAAAGGATTAATTGATTCTAACCCTTGCATTAGCTTTATTAGGCTAATAAATATATTTATGGAGATGAGATATAAAAACCCGCCCTGTTCAGCTATGTTCGCCGAGGCATAGGCGCGCCCGCATTTCTTTTGATGACGTAGTTAAGGCGTGTGTTGCTTTGGTGGCCGCCCTAGTTTTAAAGTGCTGCGGTAAACCCTGCTGTATATGTCTGTGTTCAGAAAAGTGTTCCTCAATTTCTTGTTTGCTGAAGTGTCAGGACAGTTTAACAAATGCCTTAGTTTTATGTGCGAATTCTGATTGATGTGTTTGTTTACACATTCTTAATGAGTTATGCACATTATTGTTTGTTTGCTATTCTGCCCGTTTGTGCCCTGTAATTCTCTGTCTGGTTCTTTCCCTGTGCCCATAATGAGGCGCCCCGGGCCCGGCCCCTCTAGTGTGTTTACTGAGCCGTGCTCAGGGCCATTGTCAGCATTACACACACATGCCTATGCTGCTGATCCAGCAGATAGATAGATAGATAGATAGATAGATAGATAGATAGATAGATAGATAGATAGATAGATAGATAGATAGATAGATAGATAGATAGATAGATAGATAGATAGATAGATAGATAGATAGATAGATAGATAGATAGATAGATAGATAGATAGATAGATAGATAGATAGATAGATAGATAGATAGATAGATAGATAGATAAGAGAACATTAAACAGATTGAAAGAGGTTACATGGTTTTTACAATCCACACTTCCTCTGTGCATATCTCATCCAGTACACTCTTGTCTTTGACTGGGCAGCATTTCATGGCACAACCAGATCACTCTGTCTTGAGGACTCCTGTGTTTGAGCTAGACAACATGGCGACACAGCTGCCCTCTCTCACAGAGTCTCTCCTATTTGTGGAAACTGAGTCCAAACATTCTCTGCCAATCTGAACTCTCAAGGCTACCGCGGGCCGTAGCCTCTCATTCCTGCATACAGAAGTGAATGTAATGACTTTTGCCCTGCTCATCGCTGTCATGAATCTTGTGCTGAACGCAGCACACAACTCTAATATGTTTTTGCACTGACATTAAATGTATAAACTGTCATGCATTAAGGTTGCCATTAAGGTTTTTTATTTGTTTAATGTTTTTGGTTTCTACTAGGGCTGTCAAAGCGATTAATCGCATCCAAAATAAAAGTTTGTGTTTACATAATATTTGTGGGTGCACTGTGCATAATTATTTTGTATATATATAAAAACACACATGCATGTATATTTAAGAAAAGAATATTATTTAATTATAAAATATTTGTATTTATATATAATATAAATTACATATAAATCTAAATACAAAATATACATGAAAATATATTTTTTTAAATATATACAAGCATGTGTGTGTATTTATATATCTAAAATAATTATACACAGTGCACCCACATTTTTATATTATGTAAACACAAACTTTTATTTTGGATGCGATTAATCGTTTTGACAGCCCTAGTTTCTACATAATTCCCATACTTTTCATTTGTGTTTGTTCGTTTTCTAAGTAAGTAGATGTGTCCGAACCGTTCACTGGCATTGCATGTTTAAGTGTCTCTCACAGGCGTCTGTGTGAGTGATTGTAGTAGCCATGATTTACTATAACTCTACTCCGTCAGAGTCTAAAGTAAAGCCGGCTACTGTATCGGTTACAGGAGTGCCTGTTGTATCAGAAATAGCTGAAGTGACCTCAGAGCAGGAAGTCCTGGCTAGCTCCCTGTTTGCTATTTCAAATGTTTTGCTGCTGAAGTCCAGCCAAAAAGGGTATTGGTTTAGGTAATGCTGTGATCACTCTGTCCCAAGTTTAGTTTACTGTACATAATCACTCATTTAATCAGAGGTTTAGTCATGAACAATGTTTTATCCATATAACATTTTGGCTTTTGGCCCGCGGGAGTGATAAAGCTGGAAAAGGAGTTTGTACATTTATAACTTGTGATGACGTCTAATATTTAGCCTTTGATAAAGATGCTCTCACACTCTTGTATTGTTGCAGCAGAACATAAATGGAGTGAATAATGAAAACCTGTCCATGATTAATAGATTAGATAGATTAATAATTTACATGGGTTTATAATTTATTATATATATATATATATATTTAAATAAATTACAACCATTGTGATTTTGTGCATTATATTGCATAGATTTTTAATGACATGTGGCACATTTCCCTGACAAATATATGAAGTATATATAATATAAATTATGTATATACCGGTATACATATAATATTTATTTTTAATATTTTAGCTATACTATTCTTGATGGTATTTCACAAAAGAGTGTAATGTAGTTCATTTCTTATCCATAATCTGCTTGACAGGAGGAGGAGGGGCAGCAGAGTCTGGAGTGCATCCAGGCCAATCAGATCTTCCCTCGCAAGCCCCCTGTCCTGGAGGAGGATGATCTTCAGGTAAGTGGGATCAAGAACACTGCCAAGATGAATGATGTTTATTAGAGTGTAGTGAGACGGTTAATAGAACTATTATTTGATTCTGACCAATAGGGGAAATTCAAAAACAATAAAAAATTCTCTGACCCAGTTTAATGTTTATTGACTACTATTATTATGCCATTCATGGATTTATCTCCCCCAAAAGTGTAAAAGTTGAGGCACCATCAGAACATTCAGAGCGGTCCGCTCAGGTCTGACAATCTCTTTCCAGCTCAACCTATAGTGAGAGTTTGGGGCGTGGCTACTGTAGCAGGCAGAGCCACAGGGTGTTTATCCACTATATACGTATATATATATATATATATATATATATATATATTATAACCAAATAATTGAAAATAAATTGATTAAAATAAACAATCCTCTCTCTAGTATTGGTCCCTTCTCCTCCCAGTAACAGCATTAGTGTCAGGAGAACAAAGTAAACCCTTTATGTAGTCTAGGACAGGTTCCCAGTTCTTCTGAAAAGTTTTAAGGGATCCTGAAAGCAAAAATCTTATCTTCTCAAGATTTAAGGCATTCTCTTTTGGTTACAGTCGTGCAAGCCAAATTTTGCTGCATTTAGATCTTCAAAGATTAACCGGGTCATGAACACGCGAAAGCGAACGTGGCATTGCGAATCAATGCGCTACAATGGATGCTTCACTACATCATTATCATGCACTCATCCAGAAAGACAAATGTTCCAATTCATACATTTTATTTCGATGTGTCCAGTGTAAACAGTCTCAAATATGTTTTGCCCCTGGTGCAGATACATTGGGTGGGTTTATTATAAGCGAGACACTCGCGGTTACTCTGGACAGTGTTATTAGCCTACTCAATTGCTTACTTAAGACACATAGCAACATGGCTAAAAGTATACCTAATATGTTGGACCCTTTATTGAAAATAGCTAACTTTTAACTCTTGAGACATGCCTTCACAAGTACCCGTAAGAGCTGTGATTGAGTTTGGGGAGGCGCAACGTATCGCTGCACATTTTTCACCTTTAAGCCCGGTTTCAAAAACTACTGAGCTGTCTACTTAGGCAACATTTTTAGGCATCATATATGTGCTCACAATTTAGGCAGCAAAAACCGAAGACTGCATTACTTGCATCTCCTAAAAGATTTTATTCAAGATAATGTACGTGTCACACATGACGGACTATGAGCAGCATTTCAAATCATTTAATTATGAGGTTCAATTTTTGTTTTGATGATATGTAGACAAGCGAGAGAGCTCACTAGGTTTCAAAACAGCCTTTGTTTTCAGCACCCATGACAGGAAGACTCATGAATGGTCTTTTTCTGCTGAAGTGTGTTGGATATAGGTTTCTGATATTATCATCTGTTGTAGGTGCCCTTCCCAGAGCTGCATGGAGAGTTTACGGAGTACGTGGGCAGGGCGGAAGATGCCGTCATCGCCATGTCCAGCTACCGCCTGCACATCAAGTTTAAAGAGTCGGTTGTTAATGTGAGTGTGTGTGATTTATTTATTTATTTTTCAAACACTTTACTTACAAATGCGCTTTATATTGCCAGATCTACTTGAAGTGCAAATAGAGGTTTTAATAGTCTGTAGCCAAGGATATGAGTCTGGGAAGTATTAAAAAAAAAACTTTTACTGAGCTGTTGTTGCCAAAGTTTGCTAAACACAGATGTATGAGCTCTTTGTTCTTCACAGAATATACTAAAACCTACTTGGCTGAGATAATGAAACAAGCAGCAATGAACAGTTTACATTTCTAAGCAGATTCAACAGATATTCTGCATCAAACTAAACTGAGCAATGTTTGCATTTCAGGCATTTTCTCATTTAGTCTTTTAATTCAGCTGGTTTTCAAAAGAACATCTGATTTCGGGACTTGAATGTGACCCAAATCTATATTTTTTCTCCTCATGCAACACAGTGTATATTTGACAGTGTGAATGGGGAAAATCACACCAAATATGCTCAATTCAATCTTGGCCACATTAATATGCGGAAATATATTGGGTGCCTTTTTTTTTCCTTTTCTTGAGTGAAACTCTGTTGTGGTCTGTTGTACTGTAGCGGATGTATGGCGTATAATCTATCCAGCCCCGTGGTCACTGAAAGATACTTTTGTGTGGCACTTGGCATGCTGCTATATTTAGAGCCTACAGATGTTGTGAAGGGTATTTCGGGACAGAGAGCCACAGTTACATCAGGCACTATTAACATTGGCTAGTGAATGTGTATTGAACAGGTCTGTCTTTATTAGCTGTTCTCTTGCACACTTTCTTCCGGGGTCTGTTGCCATGGTTGCGGTGGCTTTTTGATTGGGATTGTCCACCCCCATGCTTTCAACATGGCACTATATTAAGGTTTTGGTTACATAGTATTAATAATCTGCTCTTCTATACCCCTGATAGACCAGTCCAGCAGTCATGATTCATAAACCTCCTCATTCCAGTGTAGCACACAGAGCTGCCTGTTCCTGAGCGACTGCTGGAATGGTCCACAAGATGAGAGAAGGAATATTCTGGGTTAAATGCCGAATTGAATATTAACTGGCATTCTGTCAAAAAATGGTAAAAATGCATGTAAATTACGTACATTTACAGTAATGCACTTACAATGGCAGCCTATGGGGGCTGTGTACTGGATGGTTTAAAAGCAGAAATGCACAGCCACTTTTGTTTGGTTTTAAGTGCTTATATTGAAGATTAATTGAGTAATTTATGTGGCACTTATATAATTTCAATATTTCTCGAATATCTGTTGGGGTTCATTTTGCAATAATGATGGTCTGGCTGCACATTATCCCTTCAATATTTTCCTCCTGAGCTTTCATTGTAAGTGCACTACAAACTAAGAGACAAAATACATTTCAAAATGATTGCTTGTGATAATTAACAGTGGACCACTGATGCTGTTTTGTTTGAATGGTTTAAACCGAAATATTCCTTCAAAGTGTGCTCTTCTGTTCGTTTAAATGCAGTCAGGCGGCTGGGTTTGTTCGTGGCTTGTGGGTGATCAGCTCAGTGCTGATTCATCAGTTGATATCTGTGACAGTCACTTATTCACCAGAGTAAATGAGTGTGACGCTCTCTGTGTGCCTGTGAAAGAGGGAGTGTGTTGTGCGTGAGAAGAAGAGAAAGTGATGTGTGTGTTTGACACTGTAAGTGTGTGTCTAAAGACCAGCCAGTTAGGCAACTAAGCTGTTGTACAGTGTTTGGACTTGAAAGAGGAAGGAGATTGAGAGAATGTAATTACTGTTTTTACCGTTAAAGTGTCTTTGTGTGTGTGTGTGTGTGTGTGTGTGTGTGTGTGTGAGTGCAGGTGTCATGAGACATGTTTTTTAAAGTTGAACTTTGCATGCCTTATGGATTGTATGTAATAACAGGAACATTGCTTAGAGCAAAGGTTTCGAGGTCTGATAGTAATTGGATGATTTTCTGTATTTATATACAATTTTTCCGTATTTTTGCATATTTCCATATTTTTTATGACAACCAACATGAATTTGCGTTAATCTGAGGGGGAAGAAAGTAGTTTTATGTGACTATTAGAAAAATCTAATAAATAAATTACTACAAACAAACCACCAAATGCTGATAATACATATTCATATTTATGTGCAAATTCAAGAAGGTTTGGAGGTACCTCATGAAAGACATTTCAGATAGACTTCTCTGTTCTGAGGCATCATAATGGTTTAACGATCTAATAGATCATAATAGAGCGAGCTTTGGTGATAACCATGGGGTGGTGATGATGGCACAGTGGATAAGACTCATGACTTTGGTGTGAGAGTCCTGGGTTCAAAACCACAATGTGTCCCTGAGCAACACACTTAACCCCTAGTTGCTCCAGAAGCGTGCAATCTCTGGAAAATATAGCAATTGTAAGTCGCTTTGGATAAAAGCATCAGCTAAATGAATGTAAAATGTAACCAAGCAAATATTTAAAGCTGCAGTCTGGCGGTTGTCCTCTTTGTCGCCATCTCTGTTTGAAATCTGCAATTGCTGTCATTCATGGAATTATCAACTTTATGTGAGTTGTGAACATAGTATTTGAGGAGAGTGTGTGTTTGTCAGTCACTGTGCCGATGTGGATACTGGCATTCAGAATCACAGATTGTTATTTTTGGGAGTAAGACCAACATAAGAATTTTCACCGGAAAATTTCTGAACAAGTAAGAAACATCTACTTTTGTTCTGACTCTGACATTGCTGTAAATCGCGCTGATTAAATCATATCACGCAAAACTGTGCATATTATACTTTGTTCTCAAATGGTTAATGTTAACAACGTCAGCATTATGTGACTACATGTAATGTCCTTCCGATATGTATTCTTGTTTTCGAATGGGCCGGTTGCAGTCTCTTTTGCATTTTACAGCGGGTGAATCTGCTGTCACTGGTGATTGTCGTTTGAACCTTTCTGGATCCGCCATCAAATTGATGTTTCATTATATCAAGTGCTGTGAGAAAAGGCTATAAATCTCCCCCTCCAACATCCTCACAGTTATAGCCTACTAGCCGAGACTCTTCTTTATGTGTACAGATGTGACGTAATGACGCAAAGACATGCTTGAATCTCCCGCGGAAATCCACCAGTACCACTGAAATTAAAAACATTACAAGCTTACTGCTTTGAATCGAGCTACGGCATGCAGATCCTTGCTAAGGGAAGCTATCCTTCCTGCAGAGGCAGCATTTTTCAGCTTTCAAACACAGCCAATATATCTTGAATCTGTTTTTTGGCCATAGCTGATCACATGCCTGACTTACTTTTAATGGCTGTAGTGGTGTGGTTCAATTTAGAGAGACCTTTTTGGAGGAAAATAATAATAATCTTAGTAGTTAACATCCTAAATTACAAGTTTGCCGTCCATAAAATGGATCCGTTCATATCTCACAAATGAGTTTTAGTGCTCTCTGACCCTTTAACAAGCGCCCTTGGAATGTTTGAGGGTGGACAGATTAGTACAGTGGAATTTAACCGCCGCCCAGGAATGTGTGTATCACAGATGAGCCAAAACTGGCAGTGTACACGTCCACTTGGTGATTCTGTCTTCCCTTTCTCTTTCTTTCTCTGTGAACAGAATTGTTCGTGTGAGGTGTCAGTAAGTAACCACAGAACGGTCTGTTTTGTATGCATGATGTTGTGAGCTGCAGTTTTGAGAGCTGTGGTCAGACTTGCATGCGATCGACGTGTGATCACGCGCAAGTTCCAGAGCTTAAAGGGGAACTGCGTTTTTTGCAAACGCACCGTTGCAACGCTGTCCACACATACCTGATTGAAGCTGATTGGCATGCAGGCCGTTCAACACTTGAGCTGCAGAACAAAGAATGAGATTGTCTGAAATAAGCTGCAGACGCTAATCACTAACGTGTTTGTAAACTCTAAACCCGTCTAAACTTTCAGTGTGATTGATTCAGCAGGTTGATTTAATCATTAGCATCGGGTGGGTTAATGGTGACTTCCGGTTTAGTCGCTCCGTGTGGTGTGCTGAGACTCACAGTGCCAGATATGGAAAAGTCATGTCTATTCTGTCTCTCTCTCTCTCTTTCAGGTTCCCCTGCAGCTGATAGAAAGTGTAGAATGTCGGGAAATGTTTCAACTGCACATTACCTGCAAAGACTGCAAGGTCGTCAGGTGAGTCCATCCATCCATCCATCCATCCATTAAAGGGGTCATGACATGCGAAATCTAATTTGCCTTAACATAGAAACATGCTGCCAGTTTTATAACTTATATCTTCCTCATTATAAACTTAATCAACCACTAAAAGCTTGTTTAGATACTGGGTGACCTGTGATGTCACACTGGCAAATGTTTCCCCTGCCGTTGTATTGGCCTCCCCTAAACGACCCAACCCCCCAAAGAATGACAAAAATATAATAAAATAAATAAATAAATAAAACAACGGACGCGCAAGCTCCATGTAGTGACTTCAGCGGCTATGCAGAAATCGCAGACGAAATCCATTCATTAAAAACAGAATTTTATGTCTCCATTTGATTACCAGAAAGAGTAAAAAAAAATGGAATGTAAAAAAAATGTCATAGATTTTCTTTTTTGAAATGTTGTAAGTTTAATACTTGCATAGATTTCATGATTTGAGTAAATTACATGTTATTTTGTTTAGTTGTAGAATCGTGGGAGAATCATGATTTATTTATCTCACCTCATTTTCCATGAAAACGTATCATTGTTAGTAGGGCTGGGTAAAAATATCGATTCATCAATGCAATGCAATTCTTTGCTTCTTAATTCAATATCGATTCATCAAATCCTATGAATCGATTCAACCATCCAGGCCAGTGGCGGCGCTGTGGGCTATACTCTAGTTAGAGCGTTCAGCGTGTACAAGTCGTGCTTTAGCAAAATGGCGCGATGACGGGCAGCAGCTGCACTCTGTTCAAACCTGATTCAAGCCTGCACCACCAACATTAAAAGCCGACGTTTGGGCTCATTTTGGATTCCACTGTAAGCCGGGAACTATGGAAGCTTGTTTCGGCCACAGAATGGAAAATAAAAAAGGTAATTGCGACTTTTTATCTCACAATTCTGACTTTTTTCCTCACAATTGGGAGTTTACATCTCGCAATTCTGACTTTATTTCTCAGAATTGCGAGTTATAAAGTCACAATTGCGTGATATAAAGTCGCAATTGCGTAATATAAAGTCAGAAATGCATGATATACAGTCAGAATTGTGAGATATAAACTATTCTGAGAGGGAAAAAGGTTAGTCTTTTTTCCCCTGATAACTCGCTATTGCTGTTAAGAGTGATCAGCTGTTAAGTGTTATTGTTTACAAAATTATAATATTAGACTTTTTTTGAGTATGCACATTTTGTGCTTCTGTTTACATTTCTTTTATAACTTGAATGTATAGGAAGAAAGAAATATACTTTCAATAAATAAACTTACTTAGTTACATGCACTTTAGAGGTGTTAAAGCACTGTACAGTGCTGGTCACAGTTGTGTTTGTATTCAACACATGTACAATATTGTACAGTTTATTCTGATGAATAAACCATGACAGGAAACAAACATGCTGGGGTCAATTTGTTCTTTAACATTGGTAATACTGCGCACATTATTTAAAAATATACTCAGGCACTTAATTACTTGTGTATTTACTTATTATTGAATCGATATCGAAGTTAATAAATCACTATTGAATCGAAATCGAATCGAAGCCTCAAGAATTGAAATCGAATCGAATTGTGAAATGCCTAACAATACCCAGCCCTAATTGTTAGTGTTATTTTCAAGCAGGATGTCTTTGACTAATTTTGTGACTGTTGAAAATACAATTTTTACAACCAGTTTGTGCTGTCTTTCTGCCTCTCTTTGATTTTGTTTTTCTGTGTCCCTCTGATGCAGTAGATCTGATGTGTGTTTTGACAGGTGTCAGTTTTCAACATTTGAGCAGTGTCAGGAGTGGCTGAAGAGGCTGAGCGCGGTGGTCCGTCCACCGTCCCGGATAGAGGAGCTGTTTTCTTTCGCCTTCCACGCGTGGTGTGTGGATCTGTACACAGGAGAGAAGGAGCAGCATGGAGATCTGTGTAGGCCAGGTACTATTTAACCTGTGTTCTTAGATGTCTCACAAATAGTTTTCTACATCTTGTGAGTTCACAAACAAGATACACTAAATTTGTCCAGTCCTGTAACTAGTTCTTCCTTTGAAATCCTCTTACCTTCAGAGTTCATCTCAACCTCTCACTTGCCTCTATCTTTCAGGTGATCATGTGACGTCACGCTTCCATAACGAGGTGGAACGGATGGGCTTCGACACTCAGAACGCCTGGAGAGTATCTGAGATCAACAACAAGTACAAGTGAGTGTTTCTCTCAAACTCATAACACTCTGAGTTAAGCAGCCCTGGACCCTCAACCCCATCCTGCTGCGCTCAGTGGGTCTGCCCAGGGCCTTGCACAAGGTTAGTCAATCTGATGCCCTGATCTGATCACAGTGCCCTCTACTTGCCCCCTGTCACTACCAGGTTGTGTTCCAGCTACCCTCAGATGCTGCTGGTGCCAGCGTGGATTACTGATAAGGAGCTGGAGAATGTGGCGGCCTTCCGCTCCTGGAAGAGGTTCCCGGCCGTGGTTTATAGGTCAGTCAGCCACATCTGTTGACCAAACCTTGTGACAATTTTTAATAGGGCTGGGTAATAAATATCGATTTCTCGATATTAATCGATTCTCATTTTTACGAACCGATGTCGATTCTTATCGATTAGTCATCCTGTTTCAGTTGAATGAATGGAACATTGTCTCGCGGCTGCGCGCATCCAAAAAATCGCAATAATCTTTGTCCTTTGTTACTATAGTCTCAAATTTCAAATTACGTCCATTTTCTTTAGAAATTCAAAAACATAAATAACGTTTTGGCGCTGTGGCGTGAGATCGCTCTGGCGCAGCTCAAGAGAAGCAGCAGCGCTGCTCTCTCTTCTGGCTTAATAATACCAGTCACAGCGCGAAATAAACATGAATGAGCATCTGAAAGTGTGTTAAAAGATAGAGTACAACTTATCGAAATCCATATCATGTCACATTGATTCACTCAATCAGCATTTCAACAGTGGAAAGACGTCAGTTAAACAGCTTGTAATCAATGTCATCGTCATATTTACCTCAGAAAACCCACATCAACTCGTTAGTCAGCTAGAAAAAATAACTCTAGAGAGAAGCTTTTTGCTAAATATATATACACCATATTACATATACATTATAATCTTAATGTTCTTCAATATTTAATGCATATTTGAATAAATCTGGCAAGTTTTTATGACAGTCACCATTTAAATGTTTATATTTCATATAATCTTCTTATTATAAAAAATAAATAAAATTGTAATTTATGTGTTTGTATAGCTACAAAACAGTTCATTATTACCCTCATATTAGGCTAATGAAGCCTAATAGGCTACAACTAGACTCCCATAGTTTACAGCATTAGTTAAGAGATTTCATTTCCTTGAGACAATTTGCCATTTATTGTAACTGCCTATCCAAAATAATCAATATTGAATCGAATCGGAATCGAATTGCAAGGTTGTGAATCGAAATCGAATTGAATTGTGAAATTTGTGTCAATACCCAGCCCTAATTTTTAATATTTTTAGTTTTGGTTAACAATGACAGCACTGCCTAGAACCTTCAGGTTAATAGTCCAGGTCTTTCACCTCTCGTTCCCAGGCACCAGAGCACAGGGGCAGTGATCGCTCGCTGCGGTCAGCCTGAGGTCAGCTGGTGGGGCTGGAGGAATGCAGATGATGAGCACCTGGTGCAGTCCATCGCCAGAGCCTGTGCCGTGGACAGCAGCACCTGTAAAGGCGTCTCCAATGGCTCCTTGTCCCGCGAGTACACTAACGGAGCTGACCTCTCAGATGTGGACTTCGGTTAGAACTGAAAACTGTTCTTATTTTAGCCATAGACACTTAGAAAGGAACATGGCCTAATTCAAATTATAAAGCAGATGATTTTCGTTGTCAAGTCTGATTGGCTGGTTAAGGGTGATCATAGCACCATAAAAAAAAAAAAATCCATTTAAGGATAAAATATCTTTAAATTTCTTTGTCCGTACATTTATTTATTGTGTGACTTATGCATGTATTATGCACACGTGTTTCTTGTCTCTTTCTATAGACTCATCCATGACTAACAGCTCAGAGGTGGAGACACTGGCCATCCAACCTCGAAAGCTTCTGATCCTGGACGCCAGGTCATACGCCGCTGCCGTAGCCAACAGAGCCAAAGGTGGAGGGTGTGAATGCCCAGGTACTGTCTCATAGATGCTCTTTTAACAATCACAATAAAACAAGACACCCCACTCATTAATGGTGTGTTGCTCTCCCCTGTAGAGTACTACCCTAACTGTGAAGTGGTGTTCATGGGTATGGCCAACATCCATTCCATCCGCAAGAGTTTCCAGTCTCTGCGCTTCCTCTGCACCCAAATGCCCGATCCAGCCAAGTAAGTCTTCCAGGGAACATCTGCTGCGGTTGCAGTGTGTCCCTTTCTATATTTATGTATTTCGACCTTTTAGCGATATAACATGTTTTTTTCTGGATTAATCTAACATGTTCAAATGAATTCATATATCTCAAAATCTAGAAATGACCCTCATAATCTTTGTCTGGAGGAAAAACGTAATGATATTCAAAATAGGGATATTGATTTTTTTAACATATAAACTTTTCAAGACAGACCTACTATGAGTGTGAGGTATTATTATATATACACTTATCATTATTTGCGTCCATTGTGACATCATAAACCTGTAACTCCTGCCAGTTATCTACCTAGAATTATCTAATATAGGACTAACTAGTAATGTATTCAACATCAGTGTTGTTATTGTAAACAAAACAAAAAAATAAACGAATGAAATGCTGAAATAGAGCAGAAAAAGATGATGTACGTACACATTACACTTAAAATGAAGATTAGAAATGTTGCCTTGACAACTAACGGAAATACAGTTAAAGTTGAAGAACTGAAATTACTAAAGCTAAAATATTTATTTTAAAAAACGAATGACACTTAAACGAAATTTGAAACTGAAAATATAAAAATATAACCTAATTCAAAATATTAATAAATACTATAGGTAGTATATAACTAAAACTAAAATAACACTTTGCTTTGAATCAAATGTTTTATTTAAGCTAATTGTTTTGGTACAAATGCAGAAGTGCTTTAGTTTCTTCACGAGCTCCTTTCTTCTCGTCCATTGTTATTTCCCTGGCAGCAGATCTGCCTCTGATTTCCAGCGCTGGCTCGTGTTTGCTTCCTTTTCCATCCGCGCCTTTTCCACGTATCCATTTGTTGTAAAGTCAACAGCGAGTCTTACAAGTGACTCTTTCTGTCATTCTCTCTCTTCCTCTTTTTAGTCAGTATGATAAACTCTGATAAACTCAAGAGCTGTTTCTAGGCAACAGACATGAATTGTTGAGAGGGGACAAAATCCAATTCCCTGCTTTGATTATTCTGATTGTAAATGTCTTTGCATGATGTAGTAATGTACATGCAAAGCTGATTTCCTTTTAAATGTTTTCCTTTTCATTCATGTTCCTCGTGGGAATGATTATTTTAGTGTCTCCTCCGGTTACCTGCGCTCTGTGTTTCCTTGACTAATGTCAGTTTGCTTTGGCTGCGTTTGACCATGTTGAAAAACTTCCCACACTTGTCAAACCACTTTTTTTTTAGTCGTTCTCTCAATTTTCCATTTCAGATTTAAACTGTTTTCCTGATGTGCATAAAGCGGGTTATAATTTAATGTATTTGTAACATTATAAATCTCTTTACTCTTTTGTTCAATTTAATGCATCCTTGATAAATAAAAGTATTAATATCTATAAAATGAAATGCATGCAAATACTGAATTGAATTCTCTTTCACATCTTCTTGCACTTGAATGGACAAATTCACACAAACTTGTGTCAAAATGCCCATCTTGGAGAGTCTTTTAAATTTGATTATTTAAAGTATGTACCTGAAGACTACAGAAAAGCACTGTTTATTTGTGCTATTGCTCATAATTTGATTATTTGTTCTAATTTTATGACTGACTGTTTACTTGTCTTTTCTAATACTGGAAATTGATATAGTTAGGCTTGTAGGTTTTCCTGTGGTATCAATATTGAAATCAAGAATCTGAAAATTGGTGTCATAACCCTATTTATTAAGTTTGCATTGTTCAAACTTCAAACACATTGAAAACAATAACTATTTATTTATTTTACTACTTTATTGTGGTGGGGCCAGTGAACATTTTGGCAGGGCAAGTAAAAATCTGAACTGAATTCCTTAACGTTGAGTGATATGTCATCTTAATATAACTATATGGAAATATGCTACCTATGTAATACACAGTGTTTGTCAGCCATATTGCATTGCATGTTGTGTAAAGTCTTAAAGTTAAAGAAAGGAAAATGCTTTTATTATTCTAAATATTAAACTTTTTTGTGCAAGACACCTTGATTACTTTAATCTTATATAGGTAAACAGTACTGATCTTTTTTTAACTTCAGCACCCTAATCATTCGATGTGTGTAATAGTGAGTTTTGTTGTGTTTTTAGCTGGCTATCTGCCCTGGAGAGCACAAAGTGGTTGCAGCATCTGTCCCTCCTGCTCAAGGCGTCTCTGCTCGTAGTGAACGCCGTGGATCGCGACCACAGGCCCGTAATGGTGCACTGCTCTGACGGCTGGGATCGCACCCCTCAGATAGTGGCGCTGGCCAAGCTCCTGCTGGACCCGTACTACCGCACCATTGAGGTGAGCTCTGCTGCAGTGAACAAAACCGAGAAGAACATTAAAACTCTCTGAATTATTACGAGAGGAATTTGTAAGCTATATCACATGCTGGAAAAATCCACAAGAGCTTATTTTAAATCCTGTGGTCCTCACAAGGACATGTTTACATTGACAATGGCTTAGAGGAAATGTAAAACATTTTTCCTGAGCTTGAAGCCTGTGATTAACGTTGATTCACGGATGAAACAATGGAGCAGGCTGCTGTTGTAAATCCCTGGGTTTTTAGGATTTCAGGTCATCAGAATTCATGTTGTACTGACTCTTTGGGGGTATTTTTTAAGTTGGAGTGGTGCTGCTGTACTTTATCAAGCCACATATGATTTTTTTACCCAAATAATTGAGAATAGCAAGCTGTCTATATGGCAAGAGTAAATGGAAAACTTGATAGAAAACTGAGGTCCATGGATCGAGTTGTGGATCTGGATCTCAGGAGGTGCATGAGTCATCTTAAGCCCTGGAGGAGGCTTAAAACTTAAACATTCATATCTTATTTTCTGATGTTGAATACATGTTGTGATTTGAAAGTGTTTGAAAAAAAAAAAAAGACCAGGGGATGGATTTACGAGAACCTTCTTAAGAAAGTAGTTGAGAAATTTCGTAATATACTGTAAATTCTTAAAGTTTGTAAGAAGGTTGATATTCTTGAAATTGCGACATTTCTCGTGATCTCATGAAGTTGAGTTTTTAAGAAGTTCTCAGATATTTCTTTGAAAAGGTGTTTGAAAAAAAAATAAAGACCAGGGGATGCATTTACGAGAACCTTCTTAAGAAAGTAGTGGAGAAATTTTGTAATATACTGTAAATTCTAAGAAGTTCGTAAGAATGTTGATATTCTTGAAATTGCAACATTTCTCGTGATCTCATGAAATTGAGTTCTTAAGAAGTTCTCAAGAAGTCTTTGGTGCTATTTGATTGAAAGTTGGGTATTGCTGAAGACTCCTCAAAGCCTGTATTTTCGTTGCGACTAAATGTAATGCGTATTATTTGAAACAACCCAATAAATTCATTACACATCTTACATTTACCTATTAAAGACTGGTTGAGGGTCGTCCTAACTTTAAAAAGTTATTTCCTAAGATTTTTAAGAACATTCTTTTCAGGAATACTGAATACTTAAGAAAAGTTTTGGGAATACAAAATATTCTTATCTTTTCTCTGTTAGAAAATAAGTTAGTTTCTCTAAGTTAGAAAATAAGATGAAAATAGCAGTTAAAACTAATTTAATGCTTAATAATGTTTTGTGAATCAGGTCCCAGAATTCCAAATGTGATTTGTGCTCATATTTGGACTAGGGCTGTCAAAAGATTAATCGGATCCAAAATAAAAGTTTGTGTTTTCATAATATATGTGGGAGCACTATTATTTTTAATTTATAATATATTGTAAATTAAGAGTCCTGAGAGTTTAATTTAGAATTATGAGTTTAATTAACAATATAATTAAATTAAGAGTTTAATTAACAATATAATATATTGTTAGTTCAATTGTGTTTAATTTATAATATATTTTTAATTAATATATAATTTTTAATTCATAATATATGTGGGAGCACTATTATTTTTATTATTTATTATTTATATGTAAAATATTTATATATTATATAAATCTATATACATGAAAATATTTCTTAAATATATACAAGTGTGTGTATATATATATATATATATATATATATATATATATATATATATATATATATATAAAATAATAATTCTACACAATGCACCCACTTATATTATGTTAACACAAACTTTTATTTTGGATGCAATTAATCGTTTGACAGCCCTAATTTGGACTTTTCATGACTGTTGATATGATATAATCAGAAACTCTCTTGTCCACTTTAGGGTTTTCAGGTGCTGGTTGAGACGGAGTGGTTGGACTTCGGGCACAAGTTCGCAGACCGCTGTGGGCACGGAGAGAACGCGGAAGACTTGAACGAGAGATGTCCTGTCTTCCTGCAGTGGTTAGACTGTGTGCACCAGCTCCAAAGACAATTCCCATGTTCCTTTGAGTTCAACGAAGCCTTTCTGGTGGGTCAAAGTTGCTGCAAACCTTAATGTTTCTTGTACTATGATTTAACTATTTGTTGAACTAGCTCTGAATTACTTCGGCTTTGTGTGTTCAGGTGAAGCTTGTGCAGCACACATACTCTTGTCTGTTCGGGACGTTCCTGTGTAACAGCGGGAAGGAGAGAGAAGATAGACACATCCAGGAAAGAACCTGCTCAGTGTGGTCTCTCCTCAGAGCTGCCAACCGCTCCTTCGGAAACATGCTGTACTCCTCTCATTCAGAAACCGTACGTCATCTCTCTTTTAGTCATGACTCTTTTATAAACATTTGCTCATCTCTTGTGTAGTGGTCGACTGATACGAGGTTTTCAGTGGCTGATGCCAAAATCTAAAGAGCAGATGTAGTAGATTTGGATGACTTTACTAGTTTTGCGGTGTGACAAGTACATTTTTAAAGTGTGAATATTCCATGTAGTTTCTCAAATCTTAATTTAAATTTGTTTCATATTGAGTATAGCATGTCACATGACTGGACATGTCAGCTTCCCACATGCACTAACTTTCAGAAGTTTGCTGTGACAAAGATTTTTTTAAAGAAGTCTCCTCTGCTCACCAAAGCTGCATTTATTTGATCAAAAATACAGTAAAAACAATTATATTGTGAAAATATTATTACAGTATGCAGTAAACTGTTTTCTATTTAAAGATATGTTAAAATGTAATTTATTTCTTTGATGCGAAGCTAAATTTTCTGCATCATTACTCCACTCTTCATTCACATGATCTACTGTTTACAATGTTAAAAACAGTTATAGATTTTTTTCTAATTCAATATGTAATATTTTAAATAGTAAACTTTTGTAACATTATAAATGTCTGTAAATATTGGGAACAGTAGTGTATAATATAATTAGAGGAGTTGAAAAAATGCTGAAATGTTAAACATTTATTTTATACAACTTTTATTTAATAAAGGGAATGTTTGCTCTGAAATTCAGACTTCTGTTAAGCAAAGTGGGTACAAATTTAATCAATATTATGAAAACTCCACTGATTCAATTCATAGCATAGTTTTTTTTCCTTCTTTTTTTCCTTCCTAACAGCCCTCTTTACCTAATAATTTATATCTCTGTTTTGTAATAGGTTATTTTGACCTTTGTCTAGTGAGAAAACATGAAGGGAGGCATTTACTGGCTTCAGAACGCTTGCTTGCATTCCTCTCAAATACTCAAGAGACCCGGAGCTGTCGTTTCCTTTCATTTCCTGTTTCTTAGGAGTAGTTCACACTGCCCCAACAAAAACAGTTTCCTGATTTTTTAGTGGATTTTTTTGTAGATTTAAAAAAAAGAAAGATTTTTTTTGTATTGGTATTTCACTTTTAAATATTTAAGTACTTCTTCAAATTACACTAAATAAATTAAAAGTATTATTTTAAGTATTTTAATTATTTCTTATTAAAATTAGAAGTAATTGTTTTTTTTGTTAACAATAACAACACTGTTCATGGATCAAAGTGATGATGATAACCAATTTTTATGTAAATAGCCTTTAACAACAATTTTAGCTTTTGTACCTCAAACTTTTAATTTCAGTGGTTAGTTACAGTTGATAAGACAGTTGCCTTTTCTCTTTTATTCCTGCTTGGATTGGACAATTGAAGTAAAAACATCAGGTGAATTTCACTTGGGTCATAGTACATAACGAAATTCAAAAAAAAGAAACAATTATTTTAGCAAAATATGTTTTCTTTTCTTTTGATTTTTTTTTGGTGTGAAATATGACCTGGATATTTCCGTACTGGGCAAGATTTCCCTGCCCATCCATCCAGCCTGGCATGGATAAGAGCAGGGAGTGCAACAGTACCAATAAAAATGTATTTAATTACATTAATTATGTCAGCATTGACAGTATTTTTTTTATATATATTGCAAGTTAACAAAGCATTACAAAAATAAGAGATCAGTGAATTATGTATACATACAAAAGAGAGAAGGACGTACATGGAATACATACAAGGTAGACAGGACAAAAGTAAGCAAAAGAAAAAAAAAGTAATTTTTTTGACATTGACAGTAATTTAATGTGACAACATAAAGCAAGAATAATGACAGTCTGATATGTGGACAAGAGGAGGAGCTGTGGATGGATGAGGGTAATTAGCTACTGAGCAACGCTGATAAAACTGAACAGACTTTATATATAGGGACGCTGTGATAGGCGTGAGAGTCAGCAGATGCGAGCATGACTGACGTGACCTGCCAGAACTAATGCTGAGCTTGATCATAACATCACGCATACATTTTTTATGGCATCTATTCTGTTTCTTTTAGGTGCTTCATCCTGTGTGTCACGTACGCAATCTCTTGTTATGGACAGCAGTTTACCTACCCAGCTCTTCACCCACAACCCCTTCAGATGACTCCTGTGCCCCATACCCTGCACCTGGTGCCAACCCTGAGGACCAGCCCCTGGGCAGGTAATTATGTTAACTGATACCATAATGCTTTACACTGAAATACTTCGCATTACAGAAATAAAATGGTCAAATTAAATTGAGATCATCAAATTACAGATAATCATAATGTTAATGTTTAAAATATCTTTATAAGCTTTATAGTTGCATTGGGCAGATTGGAGCTGGGTGATAACATAAATAAATTTTGCAATTATACAAGCAATCAAGCAGTTGAGATTTACTATATAGTTTACATCAGCTTATGCGAGTGTACTGTACTATGCAGATAAAGTCGGATATAATATATATCCAAACTTAATATATAGAGAGCCATGCGATTATACAGTTTACATTTTTGCAACGATATAAACAATCATGCACCTGAGATTTGCTATATAGTACATATTGCTTTACATGAATATACTATATGTATGTATGCAGGTAAAGTAGGATGTATTATATATACAACTTTGAATATATTGCTGGGCTATAATAGTTTAAATTTTTGGCGATATAACAAATAGTACATGTACTAAAATAAGCATATCCAACATTACTATGCTATATGTAGATGGTGTTTCACGTTGACTTCATGAGCTCGTTTTCGTTTGGTATTGTGCCCACAGGCGTCCTAAAACCCGCTCGTTTGAAAACTTGCCTAGCGCTTGTGAAGTTGGAAACCCTCTGACCTCCAATCGACGTTCCAGCGACCCCAGTTTGAATGAGAAATGGCAGGACCATCGCAGATCTCTGGAGCTCAACATTGGGACAGGGGCTGAAGGCGCTGCATCTCCAGATCCAGACGAGAGGGTCAACGGACAGACCGTGGTGGGGATTATGGGAACATTGCCCAGTGGGGGAACAGAGAATGGGGAGGGGCCCGAGGAGGTCAGATTGCCAATGATGGAGGGGGCTGATGAGGCCGAGCTGACGGTGGGTGTGGCGATGGGCCAAATGGAGAACATTCTCCAGGAAGCTACAAAAGACGAGTCTGCATCAGATAGCCGCAGAGACGCAAAGACAGACCACACTAAGAGTGATGATGTCATCAAGAGCGATGATATTGCACATTCAGAAGAGAGTGCTATTGATGACGCCCAGGAGAGCCTTGGAGATGGAAGTGTCAATGGACATTGTTCAGAAGATGGTAATTCTGAAGCGTCTTCTGCTCTTAGCCAGGATACCTCGGGAAGCCAAGACTCTGTGAAAGTAGCCCTCGATACATGCCTGATACAAGAACACAACCCTTGTTGCACGACTAATTTCCCTCCCAATGGCCTCAGGACTCTGAGTAACGGCCACGGAGTCGAGACGCCACCGGGACGAGAAGTCCTCGAGCAACGTCTTTCTCTTTTGGAGAGCTCCACGGAGACGCTCACGGAGGACTTGGGCGTTGTGCATGAGAGTCTGGCACCCTTAATTATTCCGCCTCCTCTCAAAGCCCTCGCTGAATCGTCGTGCCTCAAACAAGGTCTCCGCACATCAGCCGCTCCCAGGACTTTAAACAACACCCCTAAACGGCCGTCTCTCAGTGCCTTTCCGCCCTCCACTGACCTCCTCCACTCTGTGTATAACGGAGACTCCCCCGACCCCGAGCCCCCCACGCCACGCACAAACGGGGAACGGGCCACGCTAAGCCGACAGGTGTCTCTCGCCAGCTGTGGCTCGCTGACCCTTCACGCACGGGGCGCCTGCTCCCACCATCGCTGCCTGCACTTAGGGTTTCTGGGCCGGCCGAGCTTCAGCCCCCCAGAGCCCCCTTCAGCCCGAAACCACCTCGACGATGACGGGTTGACCCTGCACACGGACGCCGTGCAGCAAAGGCTGCGGCAGATCGAAGCGGGTCACCAGCTGGAGGTGGACGCTCTGAAGAGGCAGGTACAGGAGCTCTGGAGCCGTCTGGAGAACCATCAGGCTGCTGGGATGCTGCGACTCAACGGAGACATGGGAGATGAAGTGGTGAGCCGTGCGCACTAGTGTTTAACCCCTTAACGCCCAAATTTATATAGCTGTAAATAAAAAAAATGTTTTATGTGTTTTTGCCTTTAAGTAGATGGTAAATAATGTTGAGATTATCAATTTCACTTTTGCTCAACAAATCGAAATTTTGGTATGTTGCAAATCTTCAACAGCAGGCATTGGTCAATTTGGGGTCAATTTGGTATGTTGCAAATGGTCAATTTGGGGTCAAATTTGGTATGTTGCAAATCTGCAACAGCGGGCATAATGGTCAATTTGTTATGTTGCAAATGTTCCTAACCGTGCGTAAACAGGAAATAAGTCCGTCACTTTGCGGTCCCACTAGAAGCAAGTGCTTGCCGAAGGTCCTAGGTCCGTAGCGAATATGCACTGACCGGCCTTGGGGGAATGCAGACATTATCTCGACTGGTTGACTGAGTCAAACGGTTTGTTGCATATTTGCGACATTGGGTGTTAAGGGGTTAATGCCCCTCACGTGGTTTGGGTTTGTGTTTTTCAGCCATGTTCAAACCATCTCTCTCTTGTCAGACCTCAATCACAGACTCCGACTTCAACCTGGAGCACAACTGTCTGTCCCGCTGCAGCACTGAACTCTTTTCTGAGGCCAGCTGGGAGCAGGTGGACAAGCAGGACACTGAGGTAAAGAATTCAACTAGGTTGACTGTGTTCATTTTAAAGGTAGGGTAGGCAATTTCAGAGAGGCTAGCTATAGCAAGCTAGCTTTGAAAGCATAAGGTCCCACCCTCCCTTCAAAACACTCTCCTCCTCTAAAACACATAATAATAATTTGCTACATTTATATAGCGCTTTTTCTGGGACCTCAAAGCGCTTCACATTGGAAGGGGGGAATCTCTTCAACCATGTGCCGCAAAATTGGGTTATTATTAAATTATTATGCTATAACATCTTGTTTATCATCTCTGAATATATCTTGGGAAAATGAGTTCTGAAAAATAGCGATTTATAATGTCCAGCTGAAAAAGACTATGTTTCTCTTTAAGAACTCGTACGGCGGAGCAGAGGGGCAAAAAGCAATATCTCCCATTTAGCTCTCCTTCTCTTGACACTACAAAGACAGCTCAACTATCAAAATAAACCACATAACAGAATAAAGCACAACAGCCCGCAAGTTTTTATTTATTTATTTTTATCCAGCGTTTTATCCACAAGAGAACAACAGAGTTTGAAGCTGCTCGCTTAAAAGATCTTGCTCTCAATCGTCCGATTTCAAAACGGGTTTCACAGGATGAATTTTGAGTTCGTAAGCTTTCGAATGATCCCTAATCTGTGATGATTACTTAAATATGTGATATGAAAAAAGGCAATAAATAGAGTGCAGTCGCCCCGCTAACAGGACGTGGCGTTAATTAAACCGTTTTTGGTTTTTTTTTGTCTCAAAATTCCGTTTCTGAAAATCATAGCGATCCGCCGACTTCAGATAACCATAACTTTTGTTACAGAAAAACGAGAAAAGAAATAAAACAGATTTGCAAAGGGCTTGAGCCCAGCTTTAATAGGGTCTCTAAACCTGTAAAATGTCAAATTTTCCCAGATTGCATCACATATAACTAGGGCTGTCAAAATGATTAATCGTGATTAATCGCATCCAAAATAAAAGTTTGTGTTTAAATAATATATGTGGGGGCACTGTGTATAATTATTTTAGATATATAAATACACACACACTTGCTTGTATATATTTAAGAAATATTTTCATGTATATTCTGTAAATAGATTTATATGTAATTTATATTATATATAAATACAAATATTTTATAAATAAATAATATTTTTTTCTTAAATATACATGCATGTGTATTTTTTTATATTTATACAAAATAATTATACACAGTGCACCCACAAATATTATGTAAACACAAACTTTTATTTTGGATGCGATTAATCGCTTTGACAGCCCTACACATACAAACACATACAAAGTGTTACACGTTAAATTACCTCATGTCTCAAAGCACAAAACATTACAGTAATGATAATAATAAACCTAAACAACTTGCAAAGCTCTGACTTGCACCACCTGACTGCTGTTGATTAATTTCACCATAGTATTGCCATACAAACACACAAATCCGAGTCTGATTTGCTCAGAGAAGAACTTTACAACTTTACAGCAGTTACGACCTGGCGTGAACTCAACATAAGCTCATTGCATAGCCGCGCTAATGACGTGTGTGGAATTATGCAAATACATCGGCAGATAGGACATTGTATCATTGCATTAGAACCGAATGCAAAGACTGGACTAACATTGTTTTGGTCCTGAGACTTCCACAGAAAATATATGCACATGTTTTAAACTTTAGACCACTTCTATCATTGATTGCTCTCAGGATGTGAAGAGAGTTTCAACCAGTATAAAAACAAGTGTTTATGAAAAGCATTGCCTACCCTACCTTTAATCTTTGTTTTGTTTATATGACTGTTATTGTACTAGAAATATAAGGTCGGTAAGTTTTTTCAATGTTTTCGAAAGTAGTCTCTTCTGCTCACCAAGGCTTCATTAATTTTTATCAAAAATACAGTAAAAATAGGAATTTTGTTTAAAAAAAAACTGCATATTTAAAATTTTTCGAAATGTAATTTATTCCTGTCATCAAATCTGAATTTTCAGCATCATTACTCCAGTCTTCAGCGTCATATGATCCTTCATTCTATATGCTGAATTGCTGCTCAAGAAACATTATTATTATCAATATAATTTTGTGCAATATTTTCAGGATTATTTGATTTAATAATAATTTCAAAAGAACAGCATTTAAAATTCTCTTGTAACATTACACTGTCTTTACTGCCACTTTTGATCAATTTAATGCATCCTTACTGAATGAAAAAAAAGCTTACTGACTCCAAACTTTTGAACAGTAGTGTATATAAATAATTATCTGAGAGGTTAGAGTTTATGATAGTAATATTTCTGCTGACTTTAAGGAAATTACGATATTAAATTTGTTCCAATTTACTTATTAAAACTGATTCTTCATTGCATGTTAGTCTAAAGAAGAAAATGCATCGTATTACTTTAATGCATTGTGAATGCCATTTTATGTCATGTTTAATGCCTTGGGCAGTTGGACCTTTTATTTAGAGCTCAGTATTTGTTGCAGGTGACCCGGTGGTACCCGGACCATCTGGCTGCTCAGTGCTACGGCTGTGAGAGAGGGTTCTGGCTGGCCACTAGAAAGCACCACTGCAGGTTCGACAACATCTCAAACCCCTCACACAAAGAACACATCTTCAGTCTTCTTTCTGTTACTATTTCTTTACTATTTCTGGCTCATGTACATGTACCTTTTTTAGGGTTAGATGCATTAGTGTTGAGTCACTTTCTTCTTGACGTCTCTCGAAAAACCTTGTTTTTTCCTCTCTAAAATTCCTCCGGTCGTCCAGTAAACAGAAATGTTTGGTGAAATGTTTCATGACTCCTAACTCATTACGGCAGCACTTGTAAACACAGCAGATTAAACAAGCTGCCCAACTGTGAGGACTAGTACAAACTGCCCGATGAGTAAACCGCAATATGGTTTCCTATTGAAGTTGTGCAAATATCATGCCTAGTTTCAGTTTTTAGTTGTGAAAGCTCCTACTGAAAGCCTACTGTCTACACAGGCAGCTTTCTGACTGAAATGGAAGCTCATAACAAGTGACTGATTTAAAACGCTCAACCTAGGCAGCAACATGCAAATAGTGAAGTGCATGATAGATTGCAAAAGAGAAAAAGATCATAAACAAATATACAAATACTTCAATTTATTGTAGGAGAGTTCCAACTAATTAAAGGGATAGTGCACTTTGAAATTAATTTTTGTTTTTGGTATGTTTTATCTTACCTCAAGGGCATCCAAGATGTAGGTGTCTTTGTTTCCACAGTATTTTCAATTTTGAAATTTTTAGGTCAAACCGTTTTTAGGTCATACCAACAATTAATTTAAAAGTGAACTATCCCTTTAAAATGGACTATCACCCAATATTGGAGTGCATCATGAGTTATTTTCAGCAATGCATGAAACATTATTTGCAGTCTTTTATTTATCTGCCATTTTGAAAGATTTTTTGCCACAATGCATTCTGGGATTCTGTTAAAGTATCCTTAGATTTTGCCTTAAAAACAAAGGCAGTCTTAATTGTGTCAGGCCAGTGATTCGTACAAATGCTTTCTAGTTAGAAATCTCACTAGGTTTTACACTACTAGGATTTGAAGTGTATTTCTCCTCCTGTACCACAGAGGCAAGGAGCGTATGGAAGAGGTTTGGTGAGAATTGTCCTCTCTCTCTCTCATTCTCGGGCTCTTGTACGTCCCGTTAACCCTGCATCGCTTCAGAGTGACCTAACCCTCCTCTCCTCGACCCTCTCTTCATAGGGTTGAAGTGTCTCTGTTATTGTTTAGGGCGAAATGCACAGGGAGGAACTGTACCGTAGCAATTTCACAGGATCCAGAGAGCCAGTCTAAGAGAGAACAGAGGAGTTTTGCCTTTTCATTTTTTTTTCTTTTTTAGAAATGCATAAAAGTAATCCGTAAAGACAAAAAAAATGCTCTTTTGACCTTTCTGTTAATCAAAGTCTCCTAAGCAGCAGGATTGTAGTTCATTATATTAGAGTGATTTCTGAAGGATCATTTGACTAAAGGCTGGAGTAATGACCACAGGATATAAATTACATTTTAAAATATATTCACACAGGAAACAGTTATTTTAAAACTGTAATAATATTTCACAAAATTACTGTTTTTGCTTTATCTGTTTTTACTTTAGATCAAATAAATGCAGCCTTGGTGAGCAGAAGACACTCCTCTCCAGACCAGTAGTGTAAATAAATCTAATCTTTTAAATAAAATGCTGTAAAAGTGTCAAATATGGACACTTGAAATCCCTTTCTAATGTTAGTAAAGGTTTCCCTGCATTAAATCCAGACATAATTCAGTCATATTTTCCACACCCTCAATGTTTTTTAGACCTCTTAAGACTATAACATATCCACATTTGAAAAATGATTGGTTTAGTCTCTTTGCATGTAAAATAAGTGAACACTGCAACTGCACAGGCCTTGGCATGTAAATTAGGTTTATTAGATTTATGAATATTCCTGGGGTATTTCTATAGACTTGAAAGTCCTGTTTTCAGTGATATAGCTTAAAGTCATGGAGATTCATGGATTGATTTTATGTAAAGCGTCTCCTCTGATGTTCTCTGGCCATGCAGTTGTGCATGTGTGTGTTTGAGTATGATGGTATACATGAAGGGCTGCATGATTCTCTATAACACACAGTGTGTGGCGCTGATGATGATGCACCTCTTCTCACTCCTTTGTGATTACCGTAATTTGATGTTTTCTTGCAGTAAGTCTGCATGTGTCTGGGCTTCATTTCACCCAGACCTGAAGAAACCCCCCCACCCTTAACACTTTAATACTGTCGTCTCATGTTCAGGACATAATTGAGAACTTTTTAATAAATAAATAAATATATATATATATGATATACATTTGATTTTACTAGTAATATTATATATATATATATATATATATATATATATATATAGTACAATATTACTAGTAAAATCAAATGTGTTTAAATTAGGGCTATCAGTCAGTATGTATTTATCTGAGGAGCTTTCTTAAATTAAGACTCACATGACGCCTTCATAATCATGACATAATCATGATGTTATGAATATGAAGATAGTTTTATGCATGTTTGTGACAACTGTCATTAAGTGTCCTTCGCTCAGTTATGACATTTTTAATGCAAATATGACATTGTTTGAGATGTCTTTGTTATGACACCTTGACATAAACCAATACATCATAACCTGTCAGTGTCTTTGTCATGACAACTTGACATTATTAAGACAACACAACCTGAATTAATTACCACCTAGCTTTATTTGTTAACATTACATTAAACTGTCAGGTGGTTGGTTTTGACATTGGCTGTCATGAAGCCATTATAACTTTTTAATGACAAATTCAATTAGTACCACCGTAGTTGAGGTCACAAAACATATTCATGACACTTAAAAATGTCTCATGACAGCCAATGTCAAAGCCAACCACATGACAGTTTAACTTCATTTAATGTCAAGTTTTCAAGACACTGACAGGTTCTGATGTTATTGTTTGTCAAGATGTCATAACAAAGACACCTTAAACAATGTCATATTTGCATTCAAAATGTCATTATTAATGACAGTTGTCACAAACATGCATAAACCCTACTTCATGTCATAGTTATGAAGGTGCCATGTCAGTCTTATGCACACCCGTTCAAGTAAAGTGTTACCTTTTATTTTTCAAATGTAGTGCAGTTTTAATGCATTCAAATCCTCTCTTAAAGAATATATATATATATATATATATAGTAGGTATTAATAGCTTAAAAAGTGATTTATAAAGGTCCTAATTCTATTCTTTTTTTTCCCCCAAAACCTTTTTCCTCTGATTCCCTACCCCTCTTCTCCATCTCTCTCTCTACTTTCCCTACCTCTACCGCCCCCTGCAGGAATTGTGGGAACGTGTTCTGTGCCAGCTGTTGCGATCAGAAGATCCCGGTGCCAAGCCAGCAGTTGTTCGAGCCCAGTCGTGTGTGTAGGTCGTGTTTCAGCAACCTGCAGGTTCCCGCGTCGGCTCTGGAGATGGAGCTGGACAAACCCATCACGGCCAGCTCCAACTGATCCTCCATCAAGCCGCCTGCACACGGACCCACAGGACGAGATGTAGAAGCTCCAGAGACTGCTTTGTGGGGGGCGAAGGCGCTTCTTTCCCACCCGAAAGGGAATCGTGTATATATGGAACGATGTGGAACGCACAGAGTCGTCCAGGGAGGAGGCTTAGCACTTTTGCGGAGGACTTTTTGCGGAGACTGGTTACGATTGAGAGCTTGTCTTCATTTGCGATGAAACTTATCCTGTACCTGCTGCATAGAGGGAAGGTTTTCAGCAACCAGCGGACGGCGTGCGAGAATAGGGTTTCCTCCCTCGTCATCTCACTAAGAGCAGATTATCAGGGTGAAAGGTGCTTCTGGGACGAGTCCGCGAGATCCTAGCTTTGTTTTTGAGTTCTCATCTTCGTCTTTGCGGGAACCTGCTCTTTTTCCTTTCTTTTTGAGGTTGCACAAGTGATTCTGGGTGCCACACAGCATTCAAACTTTCTAGGGTCTGAATGCACCAAATTTCCAGATTCTAGATTAGTACTTTCTCAAATAGAAATCCTTCACCCTCTCTCTGATGTTGACTGGATAGTGACGGGAAGTGATGTCAGCGCGGGCCACTAGGGGGCGCTCTTGTCTCTATGATCTGCTGTGTGGACGCCGGCTGGTTTAGACACGAGACCTTCTCTCTAATGCTTTTTTTTTTTTTTTTGTAACATACATGCGAGACAAATGAGATAATATATTAGAATGATATAAGAATGAGACGTATAGCATTTAAGATGAGAAATTGTATAGAATTCTTGAATAGTGGCTCACTAAATTAGTCACCAAATATAAGTTGTGTTGTTTTCCCCAGTTGTAGCCATTTGGGGGCGTTTCTTTTTAATGTATTTCTTATTTTTGTCCTTCTAGTGATGCTGAACAGTTGTATGTGGAGAGAGATGTATGTGATATGCTGCATTAGGGCCCCAGATGTTGTTTTTGTTATTTTTTTTTTGTGCTCTCAACACTTATTTATTAAGTTTTTGTTTGAATTGTATGTCCAATCCTGACAATTGATAATTGAACCACAGGATAATCAGTGTTGATGGGTGTTTGCACTGAAGATGAAGCCCCTTCCACACACACAAACACACATTTGAGAAATGACGCACAAAACACAATCAGAATCTCTTTAGCTTGCCCTCACACTTTTTTTTTTTTTTTTGAGGTTAATGCTGATAATTCCCTCAATCAATACATTTACTCACCCTCAGAATTCAGAGACTCTTCATGCAACTCTTTTCCATATAATGACAGGTCGCATCGACTGCAAGTTTTATTGTATTGCTTGGTCTTTTTTTGGAGCTTGATGGATGTGATCACTGTTATATGGATAACAATTAAATGAAAAAGTAATTGAGAATTGTTTGCGGTGAACTGTAACCTCGCCAGCTGATGCTATGATGACGTGATGCTCCTGAGAGTTTAGGGCTGTGATGATGGGCGTTAATTCCTAAAGCTGATGACCTCTGCAAGAGCGCTTTCAGTGTCACCGGTGCGACAGCTTTTGCATTAACGCCAATCCATGAATGTGAATTTTTTTTTTCCAGAAAGAGTAAATTCCATGGGTTTATATTTTGCACATTGGTAATCATCAGAAATACACTGTTGCAGATTTCTGTAAGAATTAAACAAAGTGGAATTCCAACTGTACCGACTCCTGGACTCAATTCACTGACCTGACTGTGTTTACACTGCACTGGCACAAACCAAGATTCACAAACTTTTTTTTTTTCGTCAGCCAAACCCCTTTTGCCTAAAATGTTTACTTGAAGTCCCACTGAGATTGTAATTTAACATTTTAAGACCACTACCATATCAGTCCTCGCAACCCACTGCTCTGCATATTGTGTACGTCTCCTTTAACACACCCGATTCAGATCCTCAGCTCGTTAGGATATCCTAACGAGCTGAGGATCTGAACAATTGTCCCACCAGTGGTCAGATCATGGGTATACCCACATTACAGGTGATCTCCGCCTTGCCTTCAGCTGCAAGATTGCCGGTAAATAAAAAAAATATTTAAGTTTAATTTATGGGCAATAGTGTATAGGTGTTTTTCTTATCAAATATAGCGTTAGGATATCTTAACGAGCTGAGGATCTGAATCAGATGTGTTAAATAAGGGAGACGTACACAATATGCAGAGGACTGGAGTTGAGAACCCCTGCTGTAAACATTTACTTGCATAATGTATGGTGATGAGAACTCCTCAATCCACCTTTTATCTGAAGCCTTTTTAGAAGACAAACCAAAAATTGTTTATTCTTGAAACAAAATATTTTGTGAAATAGATTACCGTATTAGAGTAGTAGCTCTAATCTACCTGTCGGGCTAGAGCTGTAACTAGCACCTGTCACGTGTGTGGGTTTTGTATCTTGAGGTGCGTTCCATTCGACCGTAAGTGGACTGCGAAGTTGACTTCGCCATCTTAAGTGAGATTCCAATTCGAAGGAAACGAACATGTTCAGTTCGAAGGGCACTGCAAACGCCATAGGGAATAAGGGAACATCGATACATCACTTCACAGGAAGTCAGTGAAGTCCACTTCAACTGATATACCGTGTTCAGGGAGTAGGGAGCAGTGAACACTGCGTAGGGACCCTGTCGAATGTTCTCAATATGTTTCTGTTGCACCATTAAACTTAGTTTAAACGTAACTTTACGGTCCAACTAAATACTTACGGCAGCCTCCTATCAGGAGTAACGGTCGATAGATGAATATCAATCGCAAAGAACTTCATATATGTGTAAAGAACTTCAATTCTTTACACATATATGATAATGCTGACATTTACACTCGCTTACATTTTAAGAGAGAGAACATTATGTGAAAAGATTACTTTAACACGAACCAGACAGTTTCTGGTCTCATTGACTTCCATAGTAGGAAAAAATATAGCCTACTATGGAAGTCAATGAGACCAGAAACTGTAGTCTTACTAATATTCTTCTAAATATCAGAAAATTGGCTGTATGGATTTGAAAACGAATCGATAAAACTCAACTGTTTAACTCTGAGGGAGAGGTAAAATGAGCCTATTTCCAAAAAAATGGAGTATCCGTTCAAGTAAATAAACAGGTAATCCAAGGCAAACTAACAGATCATGAACTCAGAAAAAAAGAACTTAGAAAACAGACCTCAAAGCAGGAGCAGGACACCACTACACTAAACAACGACCGACAAGGAAAGACTGGGGAACAGAGGTATAAATACACAGAAAGACAAGCTAAACAAGGTAACAAGGGGGCGTGGCTAATCAGAAACACCTGGGGAGACTAATCAACAAAATGGGGAACAGCTGACATGGACAGACAGGGGACACATGACACACAAGAACAAGATACAAAACCCACATGTGACAGCACCAAACTGCTTAACAATTTAAAATATTAATATTTCCCCTTTCCTCAATTCACTTTAAGCCACCAAGTTTTTATTGACTTCCAATCGTTAACTAATTTGGATTTTAATCATATTAAATGTTGAAATGTTATATGCAACTAATCGCTTCACCGGATTAACATATTTAATGTACACATTATTTATATGAACACTCACCAAATCCCATTTAAAAATAAAAAGTGTTAAAGAAGTTGAACCAGACATTTGTATGAATAAATGTGTTTATTTAAAAACAACAATACAAATCTTTATTAAACTTTGGAAATGTAAAGTGCATTAAGTGAAAAAAAAAATGTAAATAATTAATTTAAATTTAAAAGACAACCAACAATACTGTGGTTATATTTGCAATCAGTTTTGCACTTGTGCCTCCATTACGGCCACCATTTGCCCCATGAGTCCAAGCAGAGAATGTGTCCGCTCTCATGTCCTGATGCAAGGCATCGTCTATTTCTTTGCTGTTCTGCAAGAACCTCTCATCTGCCCTTTCCAATTATTGTACCTGTATATATTGTATTGTTTCCTGTATACAGCAATAATCAGTGTGTTGTCATGCCATTGCAAATAACTGTTATCTGCAGGGAATTGGCTTTATGCACAGCTGCACTACTTCCTGAACTTAAGCCAGCTCTCTGTTTCCTGTATGCCATTATTGGCCAAACTTGATTAATTCAGGTGTGACTGACCTCAGTAGTCACGGCAACAATAATCAGACACCCCTGGATTAATCAAGTTTGGCCAATAATGGCATACAGGAAACAAGGAGCTGGCTTGAGGTTAGGAAGTAGTCCAGCTGTGCATAAAGTAAATTGAGTATGCATCTGAATATATTAATTATACAAAAACAATATGTATAGCATCATACTACATAACTATCATTTCAGATTTTGCTCATGTCCATAAAAACACATCAACATAATATTGTATAAAGCAAGTTAATGTCAGATAGACTTTACATTCTATATTAAACTTTTTTTAAGTATTCTCTATACTTGCTGAGCTATTGAGCTGAGCTATTGAGATCCCACGTAACATTTATGCCAATATAAAAATAGTGGGTTTGTGGGATCTCTGTATCTCAGCTCTGGAAGGGTCTAGAGCCTCCATTTTTGCACTCAGGTCTAAGTCTCATGGCCCTCTATCATAATCCAGAGTTTTGAGAAGATTGGGAGAAGATTGAAGATTGAAAAACTTATTTTTTTTCGCCCCCCGAAAAAAAAAATGTAAGGGGTAACACTGTCGTTTTTTTTTTCTGGTCGAAATTTTGACTTTCGATGTCTCGGCTCTGGAAGGGTCTAGAGCCTCCATTTATGTGCGTTGGTCGAAGTCTCGTGGCCCTCTGTCAGAATCCAAAGTTTCAAGAAGATCGGAGGGGGTCAAAATTTCGGCCAAAAAAAAAAAAAACGACAGTGTTACCCCTTATGTTTTTTTTTCAGGTCCAAATTTTGACCTTCGATATCTCGGCTCTGGAAGGGTCTAGAGCCTCCATTTTTGCGCGCTGGTCGAAGTCTCGTGGCCCTCTGTCAGAATCCAGAGTTTCAAGAAGATCGGAGGTGGTCAAAATTTCGGCCAAAAAAAAAAATGACAGTGTTACCCCTTATGTTTTTTTTTTGGGTCCAAATTTTAACCTTCGATATCTCGGCTCTGGAAGGGTCTAGAGCCTCCATTTTTGCGCGCTGGTCGAAGTCTCGTGGCCCTCTGTCAGAATCCAGAGTTTCAAGAAGATCGGAGGGGGTCAAAATTTCGGCCAAAAACGACAGTGTTACCCCTTATGTTTTTTTTTTCAGGTCAAAACTTTGACATCCGATATCTCGGCTCTGGAAGGGTCTAGAGCCTCCATTTTTGCGCGCTGGTCGAAGTCTCGTGGCCCTCTGTCAGAATCCAGAGTTTCAAGAAGATCGGAGGGGGTCAAAATTTCGGCCAAAAACGACAGTGTTACCCCTTATGTTTTTTTTCAGGTCAAAACTTTGACATCCGATATCTCGGCTCTGGAAGGGTCTAGAGCCTCCATTTTTGCGCGCTGGTCGAAGTCTCGTGGCCCTCTGTCAGAATCCAGAGTTTCAAGAAGATCGGAGGGGGTCAAAATTTCGGCCAAAAACGACAGTGTTACCCCTTATGTTTTTTTTTCGGGTCAAAACTTTGACATCCGATATCTCGGCTCTGGAAGGGTCTAGAGCCTCCATTTTTGCGCGCTGGTCGAGGTCTCGTGGCCCTCTGTCAGAATCCAGAGTTTCAAGAAGATCGGAGGGGGTCAAAATTTCGGCCAAAAACGACAGTGTTACCCCTTATGTTTTTTTTTTCAGGTCAAAACTTTGACATCCGATATCTCGGCTCTGGAAGGGTCTAGAGCCTCCATTTTTGCGCGCTGGTCGAAGTCTCGTGGCCCTCTGTCAGAATCCAGAGTTTCAAGAAGATCGGAGGGGGTCAAAATTTCGACCAAAAACGACAGTGTTACCCCTTATGTTTTTTTTTTCAGGTCAAAACTTTGACATCCGATATCTCGGCTCTGGAAGGGTCTAGAGCCTCCATTTTTGCGCGCTGGTCGAAGTCTCGTGGCCCTCTGTCAGAATCCAGAGTTTCAAGAAGATCGGAGGGGGTCAAAATTTCGGCCAAAAACGACAGTGTTACCCCTTATGTTTTTTTTTTCAGGTCAAAACTTTGACATCCGATATCTCGGCTCTGGAAGGGTCTAGAGCCTCCATTTTTGCGCGCTGGTCGAAGTCTCGTGGCCCTCTGTCAGAATCCAGAGTTTCAAGAAGATCGGAGGGGGTCAAAATTTCGGCCAAAAACGACAGTGTTACCCCTTATGTTTTTTTTTCAGGTCAAAACTTTGACATCCGATATCTCGGCTCTGGAAGGTTCTAGAGCCTCCATTTTTGCGCGCTGGTCGAAGTCTCGTGGCCCTCTGTCAGAATCCAGAGTTTCAAGAAGATCGGAGGGGGTCAAAATTTCGGCCAAAAACGACAGTGTTACCCCTTATGTTTTTTTTTCGGGTCAAAACTTTGACATCCGATATCTCGGCTCTGGAAGGGTCTAGAGCCTCCATTTTTGCGCGCTGGTCGAAGTCTCGTGGCCCTCTGTCAGAATCCAGAGTTTCAAGAAGATCGGAGGGGGTCAAAATTTCGGCCAAAAACGACAGTGTTACCCCTTATGTTTTTTTTTCGGGTCAAAACTTTGACATCCGATATCTCGGCTCTGGAAGGGTCTAGAGCCTCCATTTTTGCGCGCTGGTCGAAGTCTCGTGGCCCTCTGTCAGAATCCAGAGTTTCAAGAAGATCGGAGGGGGTCAAAATTTCGGCCAAAAACGACAGTGTTACCCCTTATGTTTTTTTTTCAGGTCAAAACTTTGACATCTGATATCTCGGCTCTGGAAGGGTCTAGAGCCTCCATTTTTGCGCGCTGGTCGAAGTCTCGTGGCCCTCTGTCAGAATCCAGAGTTTCAAGAAGATCGGAGGGGGTCAAAATTTCGGCCAAAAACGACAGTGTTACCCCTTATGTTTTTTTTTCAGGTCAAAACTTTGACATCCGATATCTCGGCTCTGGAAGGGTCTAGAGCCTCCATTTTTGTGCGCTGGTCGAAGTCTCGTGGCCCTCTGTCAGAATCCAGAGTTTCAAGAAGATCGGAGGGGGTCAAAATTTCGGCCAAAAACGACAGTGTTACCCCTTATGTTTTTTTTTTCAGGTCAAAACTTTGACATCCGATATCTCGGCTCTGGAAGGGTCTAGAGCCTCCATTTTTGCGCGCTGGTCGAAGTCTCGTGGCCCTCTGTCAGAATCCAGAGTTTCAAGAAGATCGGAGGGGGTCAAAATTTCAGCCAAAAACGACAGTGTTACCCCTTATGTTTTTTTTTTCAGGTCAAAACTTTGACATCCGATATCTCGGCTCTGGAAGGGTCTAGAACCTCCATTTTTGCGCGCTGGTCGAAGTCTCGTGGCCCTCTGTCAGAATCCAGAGTTTCAAGAAGATCGGAGGGGGTCAAAATTTCGGCCAAAAACGACAGTGTTACCCCTTATGTTTTTTTTTTCAGGTCAAAACTTTGACATCCGATATCTCGGCTCTGGAAGGGTCTAGAGCCTCCATTTTTGCGCGCTGGTCGAAGTCTCGTGGCCCTCTGTCAGAATCCAGAGTTTCAAGAAGATCGGAGGGGGTCAAAATTTCGGCCAAAAACGACAGTGTTACCCCTTATGTTTTTTTTTCAGGTCAAAACTTTGACATCCGATATCTCGGCTCTGGAAGGGTCTAGAGCCTCCATTTTTGCGCGCTGGTCGAAGTCTCGTGACCCTCTGTCAGAATCCAGAGTTTCAAGAAGATCGGAGGGGGTCAAAATTTCAGCCAAAAACGACAGTGTTACCCCTTATGTTTTTTTTTCAGGTCAAAACTTTGACATCCGATATCTCGGCTCTGGAAGGGTCTAGAGCCTCCATTTTTGCGCGCTGGTCGAAGTCTCGTGGCCCTCTGTCAGAATCCAGAGTTTCAAGTAGATCGGAGGGGGTCAAAATTTCGGCCAAAAACGACAGTGTTACCCCTTATGTTTTTTTTTCAGGTCAAAACTTTGACATCCGATATCTCGGCTCTGGAAGGGTCTAGAGCCTACATTTTTGCACGCTGGTCGAAGTCTCGTGGCCCTCTGTCAGAATCCAGAGTTTCAAGAAGATCGGAGAGGGTCAAAATTTCGGCCAAAAACGACAGTGTTACCCCTTATTATTTTTTTTCGGGTCAAAACTTTGACATCCGATATCTCGGCTCTGGAAGGGTCTAGAGCCTCCATTTTTGCGCGCTGGTCGAAGTCTCGTGGCCCTCTGTCAGAATCCAGAGTTTCAAGAAGATCGGAGGGGGTCAAAATTTCGGCCAAAAACGACAGTGTTACCCCTTATGTTTTTTTTTTTCAGGTCAAAACTTTGACATCTGATATCTCGGCTCTGGAAGGGTCTAGAGCCTCCATTTTTGCGCGCTGGTCGAAGTCTCGTGGCCCTCTGTCAGAATCCAGAGTTTCAAGAAGATCGGAGGGGGTCAAAATTTCGGCCAAAAACGACAGTGTTACCCCTTATGTTTTTTTTTTCAGGTCAAAACTTTGACATCCGATATCTCGGCTCTGGAAGGGTCTAGAGCCTCCATTTTTGCGCGCTGGTCGAAGTCTCGTGGCCCTCTGTCAGAATCCAGAGTTTCAAGAAGATCGGAGGGGGTCAAAATTTCGGCCAAAAATGACAGTGTTACCCCTTATGTTTTTTTTTCAGGTCAAAACTTTGACATCCGATATCTCGGCTCTGGAAGGGTCTAGAGCCTCCATTTTTGCGCGCTGGTCGAAGTCTCGTGGCCCTCTGTCAGAATCCAGAGTTTCAAGAAGATCGGAGGGGGTCAAAATTTCGGCCAAAAACGACAGTGTTACCCCTTATGTTTTTTTTTCGGGTCAAAACTTTGACATCCGATATCTCGGCTCTGGAAGGGTCTAGAGCCTCCATTTTTGCGCGCTGGTCGAGGTCTCGTGGCCCTCTGTCAGAATCCAGAGTTTCAAGAAGATCGGAGGGGGTCAAAATTTCGGCCAAAAATGACAGTGTTACCCCTTATGTTTTTTTTTCAGGTCAAAACTTTGACATCCGATATCTCGGCTCTGGAAGGGTCTAGAGCCTCCATTTTTGCGCGCTGGTCGAAGTCTCGTGGCCCTCTGTCAGAATCCAGAGTTTCAAGAAGATCGGAGGGGGTCAAAATTTCGGCCAAAAACGACAGTGTTACCCCTTATGTTTTTTTTTCGGGTCAAAACTTTGACATCCGATATCTCGGCTCTGGAAGGGTCTAGAGCCTCCATTTTTGCGCGCTGGTCGAGGTCTCGTGGCCCTCTGTCAGAATCCAGAGTTTCAAGAAGATCGGAGGGGGTCAAAATTTCGGCCAAAAACGACAGTGTTACCCCTTATGTTTTTTTTTTCAGGTCAAAACTTTGACATCCGATATCTCGGCTCTGGAAGGGTCTAGAGCCTACATTTTTGCACGCTGGTCGAAGTCTCGTGGCCCTCTGTCAGAATCCAGAGTTTCAAGAAGATCGGAGAGGGTCAAAATTTCGGCCAAAAACGACAGTGTTACCCCTTATTATTTTTTTTCGGGTCAAAACTTTGACATCCGATATCTCGGCTCTGGAAGGGTCTAGAGCCTCCATTTTTGCGCGCTGGTCGAAGTCTCGTGGCCCTCTGTCAGAATCCAGAGTTTCAAGAAGATCGGAGGGGGTCAAAATTTCGGCCAAAAACGACAGTGTTACCCCTTATGTTTTTTTTTTTCAGGTCAAAACTTTGACATCTGATATCTCGGCTCTGGAAGGGTCTAGAGCCTCCATTTTTGCGCGCTGGTCGAAGTCTCGTGGCCCTCTGTCAGAATCCAGAGTTTCAAGAAGATCGGAGGGGGTCAAAATTTCGGCCAAAAACGACAGTGTTACCCCTTATGTTTTTTTTTTCGGGTCAAAACTTTGACATCCGATATCTCGGCTCTGGAAGGGTCTAGAGCCTCCATTTTTGCGCGCTGGTCGAGGTCTCGTGGCCCTCTGTCAGAATCCAGAGTTTCAAGAAGATCGGAGGGGGTCAAAATTTCGGCCAAAAATGACAGTGTTACCCCTTATGTTTTTTTTTCAGGTCAAAACTTTGACATCCGATATCTCGGCTCTGGAAGGGTCTAGAGCCTCCATTTTTGCGCGCTGGTCGAAGTCTCGTGGCCCTCTGTCAGAATCCAGAGTTTCAAGAAGATCGGAGGGGGTCAAAATTTCGGCCAAAAACGACAGTGTTACCCCTTATGTTTTTTTTTCGGGTCAAAACTTTGACATCCGATATCTCGGCTCTGGAAGGGTCTAGAGCCTCCATTTTTGCGCGCTGGTCGAGGTCTCGTGGCCCTCTGTCAGAATCCAGAGTTTCAAGAAGATCGGAGGGGGTCAAAATTTCGGCCAAAAACGACAGTGTTACCCCTTATGTTTTTTTTTCAGGTCAAAACTTTGACATCCGATATCTCGGCTCTGGAAGGGTCTAGAGCCTCCATTTTTGCGCGCTGGTCGAAGTCTCGTGGCCCTCTGTCAGAATCCAGAGTTTCAAGAAGATCGGAGGGGGTCAAAATTTTGGCCAAAAACGACAGTGTTACCCCTTATGTTTTTTTTTCAGGTCAAAACTTTGACATCTGATATCTCGGCTCTGGAAGGGTCTAGAGCCTCCATTTTTGCGCGCTGGTCGAAGTCTCGTGGCCCTCTGTCAGAATCCAGAGTTTCAAGAAGATCGGAGGGGGTCAAAATTTCGGCCAAAAACGACAGTGTTACCCCTTATGTTTTTTTTTTCAGGTCAAAACTTTGACATCCGATATCTCGGCTCTGGAAGGGTCTAGAGCCTCCATTTTTGCGCGCTGGTCGAAGTCTCGTGGCCCTCTGTCAGAATCCAGAGTTTCAAGAAGATCGGAGGGGGTCAAAATTTCGGCCAAAAACGACAGTGTTACCCCTTATGTTTTTTTTTCAGGTCAAAACTTTGACATCCGATATCTCGGCTCTGGAAGGGTCTAGAGCCTCCATTTTTGCGCGCTGGTCGAAGTCTCGTGGCCCTCTGTCAGAATCCAGAGTTTCAAGAAGATCGGAGGGGGTCAAAATTTCGGCCAAAAACGACAGTGTTACCCCTTATGTTTTTTTTTCGGGTCAAAACTTTGACATCCGATATCTCGGCTCTGGAAGGGTCTAGAGCCTCCATTTTTGCGCGCTGGTCGAAGTCTCGTGGCCCTCTGTCAGAATCCAGAGTTTCAAGAAGATCGGAGGGGGTCAAAATTTCGGCCAAAAACGACAGTGTTACCCCTTATGTTTTTTTTTCGGGTCAAAACTTTGACATCCGATATCTCGGCTCTGGAAGGGTCTAGAGCCTCCATTTTTGCGCGCTGGTCGAAGTCTCGTGGCCCTCTGTCAGAATCCAGAGTTTCAAGAAGATCGGAGGGGGTCAAAATTTCGGCCAAAAACGACAGTGTTACCCCTTATGTTTTTTTTTCAGGTCAAAACTTTGATATCTGATATCTCGGCTCTGGAAGGGTCTAGAGCCTCCATTTTTGCGCGCTGGTCGAAGTCTCGTGGCCCTCTGTCAGAATCCAGAGTTTCAAGAAGATCGGAGGGGGTCAAAATTTCGGCCAAAAACGACAGTGTTACCCCTTATGTTTTTTTTTTCAGGTCAAAACTTTGACATCCGATATCTCGGCTCTGGAAGGGTCTAGAGCCTCCATTTTTGCGCGCTGGTCGAAGTCTCGTGGCCCTCTGTCAGAATCCAGAGTTTCAAGAAGATCGGAGAGGGTCAAAATTTCGGCCAAAAACGACAGTGTTACCCCTTATGTTTTTTTTTTTCAGGTCAAAACTTTGACACCTGATATCTCGGCTCTGGAAGGGTCTAGAGCCTCCATTTTTGCGCGCTGGTCGAAGTCTCGTGGCCCTCTGTCAGAATCCAGAGTTTCAAGAAGATCGGAGGGGGTCAAAATTTCGGCCAAAAACGACAGTGTTACCCCTTATGTTTTTTTTTCAGGTCAAAACTTTGATATCTGATATCTCGGCTCTGGAAGGGTCTAGAGCCTTCATTTTTGCGCGCTGGTCGAAGTCTCGTGGCCCTCTGTCAGAATCCAGAGTTTCAAGAAGATCGGAGGGGGTCAAAATTTCGGCCAAAAACGACAGTGTTACCCCTTATGTTTTTTTTTTTCAGGTCAAAACTTTGACATCCGATATCTCGGCTCTGGAAGGGTCTAGAGCCTCCATTTTTGCGCGCTGGTCGAAGTCTCGTGGCCCTCTGTCAGAATCCAGAGTTTCAAGAAGATCGGAGGGGGTCAAAATTTCGGCCAAAAACGACAGTGTTACCCCTTATGTTTTTTTTTTCAGGTCAAAACTTTGACATCCGATATCTCGGCTCTGGAAGGCTCTAGAGCCTCCATTTGTGCGCGCTGGTCGAAGTCTCGTGGCCCTCTGTCAGAATCCAGAGTTTCAAGAAGATCGGAGGGGGTCAAAATTTCGGCCAAAAATGACAGTGTTACCCCTTATTATTTTTTTTTCAGGTCAAAACTTTGACATCCGATATCTCGGCTCTGGAAGGGTCTAGAGCCTCCATTTTTGCGCGCTGGTCGAAGTCTCGTGGCCCTCTGTCAGAATCCAGAGTTTCAAGAAGATCGGAGGGGGTCAAAATTTCGGCCAAAAACGACAGTGTTACCCCTTATGTTTTTTTTTTCGGGTCAAAACTTTGACATCCGATATCTCGGCTCTGGAAGGGTGTCTAGAGCCTCCATTTTTGCGCGCTGGTCGAGGTCTCGTGGCCCTCTGTCAGAATCCAGAGTTTCAAGAAGATCGGAGGGGGTCAAAATTTCGGCCAAAAATGACAGTGTTACCCCTTATGTTTTTTTTCAGGTCAAAACTTTGACATCCGATATCTCGGCTCTGGAAGGGTCTAGAGCCTCCATTTTTGCGCGCTGGTCGAAGTCTCGTGGCCCTCTGTCAGAATCCAGAGTTTCAAGAAGATCGGAGGGGGTCAAAATTTCGGCCAAAAACGACAGTGTTACCCCTTATGTTTTTTTTTCGGGTCAAAACTTTGACATCCGATATCTCGGCTCTGGAAGGGTCTAGAGCCTCCATTTTTGCGCGCTGGTCGAGGTCTCGTGGCCCTCTGTCAGAATCCAGAGTTTCAAGAAGATCGGAGGGGGTCAAAATTTCGGCCAAAAACGACAGTGTTACCCCTTATGTTTTTTTTTCAGGTCAAAACTTTGACATCCGATATCTCGGCTCTGGAAGGGTCTAGAGCCTCCATTTTTGCGCGCTGGTCGAAGTCTCGTGGCCCTCTGTCAGAATCCAGAGTTTCAAGAAGATCGGAGGGGGTCAAAATTTTGGCCAAAAACGACAGTGTTACCCCTTATGTTTTTTTTCAGGTCAAAACTTTGACATCTGATATCTCGGCTCTGGAAGGGTCTAGAGCCTCCATTTTTGCGCGCTGGTCGAAGTCTCGTGGCCCTCTGTCAGAATCCAGAGTTTCAAGAAGATCGGAGGGGGTCAAAATTTCGGCCAAAAACGACAGTGTTACCCCTTATGTTTTTTTTTCAGGTCAAAACTTTGACATCCGATATCTCGGCTCTGGAAGGGTCTAGAGCCTCCATTTTTGCGCGCTGGTCGAAGTCTCGTGGCCCTCTGTCAGAATCCAGAGTTTCAAGAAGATCGGAGGGGGTCAAAATTTCGGCCAAAAACGACAGTGTTACCCCTTATGTTTTTTTTTCGGGTCAAAACTTTGACATCCGATATCTCGGCTCTGGAAGGGTCTAGAGCCTCCATTTTTGCGCGCTGGTCGAAGTCTCGTGGCCCTCTGTCAGAATCCAGAGTTTCAAGAAGATCGGAGGGGGTCAAAATTTCGGCCAAAAACGACAGTGTTACCCCTTATGTTTTTTTTTCGGGTCAAAACTTTGACATCCGATATCTCGGCTCTGGAAGGGTCTAGAGCCTCCATTTTTGCGCGCTGGTCGAAGTCTCGTGGCCCTCTGTCAGAATCCAGAGTTTCAAGAAGATCGGAGGGGGTCAAAATTTCGGCCAAAAACGACAGTGTTACCCCTTATGTTTTTTTTTCAGGTCAAAACTTTGACATCCGATATCTCGGCTCTGGAAGGGTCTAGAGCCTCCATTTTTGCGCGCTGGTCGAAGTCTCGTGGCCCTCTGTCAGAATCCAGAGTTTCAAGAAGATCGGAGGGGGTCAAAATTTCGGCCAAAAACGACAGTGTTACCCCTTATGTTTTTTTTTCGGGTCAAAACTTTGACATCCGATATCTCGGCTCTGGAAGGGTCTAGAGCCTCCATTTTTGCGCGCTGGTCGAAGTCTCGTGGCCCTCTGTCAGAATCCAGAGTTTCAAGAAGATCGGAGGGGGTCAAAATTTCGGCCAAAAACGACAGTGTTACCCCTTATGTTTTTTTTTCGGGTCAAAACTTTGACATCCGATATCTCGGCTCTGGAAGGGTCTAGAGCCTCCATTTTTGCGCGCTGGTCGAAGTCTCGTGGCCCTCTGTCAGAATCCAGAGTTTCAAGAAGATCGGAGGGGGTCAAAATTTCGGCCAAAAACGACAGTGTTACCCCTTATGTTTTTTTTTCAGGTCAAAACTTTGATATCTGATATCTCGGCTCTGGAAGGGTCTAGAGCCTCCATTTTTGCGCGCTGGTCGAAGTCTCGTGGCCCTCTGTCAGAATCCAGAGTTTCAAGAAGATCGGAGGGGGTCAAAATTTCGGCCAAAAACGACAGTGTTACCCCTTATGTTTTTTTTTTCAGGTCAAAACTTTGACATCCGATATCTCGGCTCTGGAAGGGTCTAGAGCCTCCATTTTTGCGCGCTGGTCGAAGTCTCGTGGCCCTCTGTCAGAATCCAGAGTTTCAAGAAGATCGGAGAGGGTCAAAATTTCGGCCAAAAACGACAGTGTTACCCCTTATTATTTTTTTTCGGGTCAAAACTTTGACATCCGATATCTCGGCTCTGGAAGGGTCTAGAGCCTCCATTTTTGCGCGCTGGTCGAAGTCTCGTGGCCCTCTGTCAGAATCCAGAGTTTCAAGAAGATCGGAGGGGGTCAAAATTTCGGCCAAAAACGACAGTGTTACCCCTTATGTTTTTTTTTTTCAGGTCAAAACTTTGACATCTGATATCTCGGCTCTGGAAGGGTCTAGAGCCTCCATTTTTGCGCGCTGGTCGAAGTCTCGTGGCCCTCTGTCAGAATCCAGAGTTTCAAGAAGATCGGAGGGGGTCAAAATTTCGGCCAAAAACGACAGTGTTACCCCTTATGTTTTTTTTTCAGGTCAAAACTTTGATATCTGATATCTCGGCTCTGGAAGGGTCTAGAGCCTCCATTTTTGCGCGCTGGTCGAAGTCTCGTGGCCCTCTGTCAGAATCCAGAGTTTCAAGAAGATCGGAGGGGGTCAAAATTTCGGCCAAAAACGACAGTGTTACCCCTTATGTTTTTTTTTTCAGGTCAAAACTTTGACATCCGATATCTCGGCTCTGGAAGGGTCTAGAGCCTCCATTTTTGCGCGCTGGTCGAAGTCTCGTGGCCCTCTGTCAGAATCCAGAGTTTCAAGAAGATCGGAGGGGGTCAAAATTTCGGCCAAAAACGACAGTGTTACCCCTTATGTTTTTTTTTTTCAGGTCAAAACTTTGACATCTGATATCTCGGCTCTGGAAGGGTCTAGAGCCTCCATTTTTGCGCGCTGGTCGAAGTCTCGTGGCCCTCTGTCAGAATCCAGAGTTTCAAGAAGATCGGAGGGGGTCAAAATTTCGGCCAAAAACGACAGTGTTACCCCTTATGTTTTTTTTTTCAGGTCAAAACTTTGACATCCGATATCTCGGCTCTGGAAGGCTCTAGAGCCTCCATTTTTGCGCGCTGGTCGAAGTCTCGTGGCCCTCTGTCAGAATCCAGAGTTTCAAGAAGATCGGAGGGGGTCAAAATTTCGGCCAAAAATGACAGTGTTACCCCTTATGTTTTTTTTTCAGGTCAAAACTTTGACATCCGATATCTCGGCTCTGGAAGGGTCTAGAGCCTCCATTTTTGCGCGCTGGTCGAAGTCTCGTGGCCCTCTGTCAGAATCCAGAGTTTCAAGAAGATCGGAGGGGGTCAAAATTTCGGCCAAAAACGACAGTGTTACCCCTTATGTTTTTTTTTTTCGGGTCAAAACTTTGACATCCGATATCTCGGCTCTGGAAGGGTCTAGAGCCTCCATTTTTGCGCGCTGGTCGAGGTCTCGTGGCCCTCTGTCAGAATCCAGAGTTTCAAGAAGATCGGAGGGGGTCAAAATTTCGGCCAAAAACGACAGTGTTACCCCTTATGTTTTTTTTTCGGGTCAAAACTTTGACATCCGATATCTCGGCTCTGGAAGGGTCTAGAGCCTCCATTTTTGCGCGCTGGTCGAAGTCTCGTGGCCCTCTGTCAGAATCCAGAGTTTCAAGAAGATCGGAGGGGGTCAAAATTTCGGCCAAAAACGACAGTGTTACCCCTTATGTTTTTTTTTTCAGGTCAAAACTTTGACATCCGATATCTCGGCTCTGGAAGGGTCTAGAGCCTACATTTTTGCGCGCTGGTCGAAGTCTCGTGGCCCTCTGTCAGAATCCAGAGTTTCAAGAAGATCGGAGAGGGTCAAAATTTCGGCCAAAAACGACAGTGTTACCCCTTATTATTTTTTTTCGGGTCAAAACTTTGACATCCGATATCTCGGCTCTGGAAGGGTCTAGAGCCTCCATTTTTGCGCGCTGGTCGAAGTCTCGTGGCCCTCTGTCAGAATCCAGAGTTTCAAGAAGATCGGAGGGGGTCAAAATTTCGGCCAAAAACGACAGTGTTACCCCTTATGTTTTTTTTTTTCAGGTCAAAACTTTGACACCTGATATCTCGGCTCTGGAAGGGTCTAGAGCCTCCATTTTTGCGCGCTGGTCGAAGTCTCGTGGCCCTCTGTCAGAATCCAGAGTTTCAAGAAGATCGGAGGGGGTCAAAATTTCGGCCAAAAACGACAGTGTTACCCCTTATGTTTTTTTTTCAGGTCAAAACTTTGATATCTGATATCTCGGCTCTGGAAGGGTCTAGAGCCTTCATTTTTGCGCGCTGGTCGAAGTCTCGTGGCCCTCTGTCAGAATCCAGAGTTTCAAGAAGATCGGAGGGGGTCAAAATTTCGGCCAAAAACGACAGTGTTACCCCTTATGTTTTTTTTTTTCAGGTCAAAACTTTGACATCCGATATCTCGGCTCTGGAAGGGTCTAGAGCCTCCATTTTTGCGCGCTGGTCGAAGTCTCGTGGCCCTCTGTCAGAATCCAGAGTTTCAAGAAGATCGGAGGGGGTCAAAATTTCGGCCAAAAACGACAGTGTTACCCCTTATGTTTTTTTTTTCAGGTCAAAACTTTGACATCCGATATCTCGGCTCTGGAAGGCTCTAGAGCCTCCATTTTTGCGCGCTGGTCGAAGTCTCGTGGCCCTCTGTCAGAATCCAGAGTTTCAAGAAGATCGGAGGGGGTCAAAATTTCGGCCAAAAATGACAGTGTTACCCCTTATGTTTTTTTTTCAGGTCAAAACTTTGACATCCGATATCTCGGCTCTGGAAGGGTCTAGAGCCTCCATTTTTGCGCGCTGGTCGAAGTCTCGTGGCCCTCTGTCAGAATCCAGAGTTTCAAGAAGATCGGAGGGGGTCAAAATTTCGGCCAAAAACGACAGTGTTACCCCTTATGTTTTTTTTTTCGGGTCAAAACTTTGACATCCGATATCTCGGCTCTGGAAGGGTCTAGAGCCTCCATTTTTGCGCGCTGGTCGAGGTCTCGTGGCCCTCTGTCAGAATCCAGAGTTTCAAGAAGATCGGAGGGGGTCAAAATTTCGGCCAAAAATGACAGTGTTACCCCTTATGTTTTTTTTTCAGGTCAAAACTTTGACATCCGATATCTCGGCTCTGGAAGGGTCTAGAGCCTCCATTTTTGCGCGCTGGTCGAAGTCTCGTGGCCCTCTGTCAGAATCCAGAGTTTCAAGAAGATCGGAGGGGGTCAAAATTTCGGCCAAAAACGACAGTGTTACCCCTTATGTTTTTTTTTCGGGTCAAAACTTTGACATCCGATATCTCGGCTCTGGAAGGGTCTAGAGCCTCCATTTTTGCGCGCTGGTCGAGGTCTCGTGGCCCTCTGTCAGAATCCAGAGTTTCAAGAAGATCGGAGGGGGTCAAAATTTCGGCCAAAAACGACAGTGTTACCCCTTATGTTTTTTTTTTCAGGTCAAAACTTTGACATCCGATATCTCGGCTCTGGAAGGGTCTAGAGCCTCCATTTTTGCGCGCTGGTCGAAGTCTCGTGGCCCTCTGTCAGAATCCAGAGTTTCAAGAAGATCGGAGGGGGTCAAAATTTTGGCCAAAAACGACAGTGTTACCCCTTATGTTTTTTTTCAGGTCAAAACTTTGACATCTGATATCTCGGCTCTGGAAGGGTCTAGAGCCTCCATTTTTGCGCGCTGGTCGAAGTCTCGTGGCCCTCTGTCAGAATCCAGAGTTTCAAGAAGATCGGAGGGGGTCAAAATTTCGGCCAAAAACGACAGTGTTACCCCTTATGTTTTTTTTTCAGGTCAAAACTTTGACATCCGATATCTCGGCTCTGGAAGGGTCTAGAGCCTCCATTTTTGCGCGCTGGTCGAAGTCTCGTGGCCCTCTGTCAGAATCCAGAGTTTCAAGAAGATCGGAGGGGGTCAAAATTTCGGCCAAAAACGACAGTGTTACCCCTTATGTTTTTTTTTTCGGGTCAAAACTTTGACATCCGATATCTCGGCTCTGGAAGGGTCTAGAGCCTCCATTTTTGCGCGCTGGTCGAAGTCTCGTGGCCCTCTGTCAGAATCCAGAGTTTCAAGAAGATCGGAGGGGGTCAAAATTTCGGCCAAAAACGACAGTGTTACCCCTTATGTTTTTTTTTCGGGTCAAAACTTTGACATCCGATATCTCGGCTCTGGAAGGGTCTAGAGCCTCCATTTTTGCGCGCTGGTCGAAGTCTCGTGGCCCTCTGTCAGAATCCAGAGTTTCAAGAAGATCGGAGGGGGTCAAAATTTCGGCCAAAAACGACAGTGTTACCCCTTATGTTTTTTTTTCAGGTCAAAACTTTGACATCCGATATCTCGGCTCTGGAAGGGTCTAGAGCCTCCATTTTTGCGCGCTGGTCGAAGTCTCGTGGCCCTCTGTCAGAATCCAGAGTTTCAAGAAGATCGGAGGGGGTCAAAATTTCGGCCAAAAACGACAGTGTTACCCCTTATGTTTTTTTTTCGGGTCAAAACTTTGACATCCGATATCTCGGCTCTGGAAGGGTCTAGAGCCTCCATTTTTGCGCGCTGGTCGAAGTCTCGTGGCCCTCTGTCAGAATCCAGAGTTTCAAGAAGATCGGAGGGGGTCAAAATTTCGGCCAAAAACGACAGTGTTACCCCTTATGTTTTTTTTTCGGGTCAAAACTTTGACATCCGATATCTCGGCTCTGGAAGGGTCTAGAGCCTCCATTTTTGCGCGCTGGTCGAAGTCTCGTGGCCCTCTGTCAGAATCCAGAGTTTCAAGAAGATCGGAGGGGGTCAAAATTTCGGCCAAAAACGACAGTGTTACCCCTTATGTTTTTTTTTCAGGTCAAAACTTTGATATCTGATATCTCGGCTCTGGAAGGGTCTAGAGCCTCCATTTTTGCGCGCTGGTCGAAGTCTCGTGGCCCTCTGTCAGAATCCAGAGTTTCAAGAAGATCGGAGGGGGTCAAAATTTCGGCCAAAAACGACAGTGTTACCCCTTATGTTTTTTTTTCAGGTCAAAACTTTGACATCCGATATCTCGGCTCTGGAAGGGTCTAGAGCCTCCATTTTTGCGCGCTGGTCGAAGTCTCGTGGCCCTCTGTCAGAATCCAGAGTTTCAAGAAGATCGGAGAGGGTCAAAATTTCGGCCAAAAACGACAGTGTTACCCCTTATTATTTTTTTTCGGGTCAAAACTTTGACATCCGATATCTCGGCTCTGGAAGGGTCTAGAGCCTCCATTTTTGCGCGCTGGTCGAAGTCTCGTGGCCCTCTGTCAGAATCCAGAGTTTCAAGAAGATCGGAGGGGGTCAAAATTTCGGCCAAAAACGACAGTGTTACCCCTTATGTTTTTTTTTTCAGGTCAAAACTTTGACATCTGATATCTCGGCTCTGGAAGGGTCTAGAGCCTCCATTTTTGCGCGCTGGTCGAAGTCTCGTGGCCCTCTGTCAGAATCCAGAGTTTCAAGAAGATCGGAGGGGGTCAAAATTTCGGCCAAAAACGACAGTGTTACCCCTTATGTTTTTTTTTCAGGTCAAAACTTTGATATCTGATATCTCGGCTCTGGAAGGGTCTAGAGCCTCCATTTTTGCGCGCTGGTCGAAGTCTCGTGGCCCTCTGTCAGAATCCAGAGTTTCAAGAAGATCGGAGGGGGTCAAAATTTCGGCCAAAAACGACAGTGTTACCCCTTATGTTTTTTTTTTCAGGTCAAAACTTTGACATCCGATATCTCGGCTCTGGAAGGGTCTAGAGCCTCCATTTTTGCGCGCTGGTCGAAGTCTCGTGGCCCTCTGTCAGAATCCAGAGTTTCAAGAAGATCGGAGGGGGTCAAAATTTCGGCCAAAAACGACAGTGTTACCCCTTATGTTTTTTTTTTTCAGGTCAAAACTTTGACATCTGATATCTCGGCTCTGGAAGGGTCTAGAGCCTCCATTTTTGCGCGCTGGTCGAAGTCTCGTGGCCCTCTGTCAGAATCCAGAGTTTCAAGAAGATCGGAGGGGGTCAAAATTTCGGCCAAAAACGACAGTGTTACCCCTTATGTTTTTTTTTTCAGGTCAAAACTTTGACATCCGATATCTCGGCTCTGGAAGGCTCTAGAGCCTCCATTTTTGCGCGCTGGTCGAAGTCTCGTGGCCCTCTGTCAGAATCCAGAGTTTCAAGAAGATCGGAGGGGGTCAAAATTTCGGCCAAAAATGACAGTGTTACCCCTTATGTTTTTTTTTCAGGTCAAAACTTTGACATCCGATATCTCGGCTCTGGAAGGGTCTAGAGCCTCCATTTTTGCGCGCTGGTCGAAGTCTCGTGGCCCTCTGTCAGAATCCAGAGTTTCAAGAAGATCGGAGGGGGTCAAAATTTCGGCCAAAAACGACAGTGTTACCCCTTATGTTTTTTTTTTTCGGGTCAAAACTTTGACATCCGATATCTCGGCTCTGGAAGGGTCTAGAGCCTCCATTTTTGCGCGCTGGTCGAGGTCTCGTGGCCCTCTGTCAGAATCCAGAGTTTCAAGAAGATCGGAGGGGGTCAAAATTTCGGCCAAAAATGACAGTGTTACCCCTTATGTTTTTTTTTTCAGGTCAAAACTTTGACATCCGATATCTCGGCTCTGGAAGGGTCTAGAGCCTCCATTTTGCGCGCTGGTCGAAGTCTCGTGGCCCTCTGTCAGAATCCAGAGTTTCAAGAAGATCGGAGGGGGTCAAAATTTCGGCCAAAAACGACAGTGTTACCCCTTATGTTTTTTTTTCGGGTCAAAACTTTGACATCCGATATCTCGGCTCTGGAAGGGTCTAGAGCCTCCATTTTTGCGCGCTGGTCGAGGTCTCGTGGCCCTCTGTCAGAATCCAGAGTTTCAAGAAGATCGGAGGGGGTCAAAATTTCGGCCAAAAACGACAGTGTTACCCCTTATGTTTTTTTTTTCAGGTCAAAACTTTGACATCCGATATCTCGGCTCTGGAAGGGTCTAGAGCCTCCATTTTTGCGCGCTGGTCGAAGTCTCGTGGCCCTCTGTCAGAATCCAGAGTTTCAAGAAGATCGGAGGGGGTCAAAATTTTGGCCAAAAACGACAGTGTTACCCCTTATGTTTTTTTTTCAGGTCAAAACTTTGACATCTGATATCTCGGCTCTGGAAGGGTCTAGAGCCTCCATTTTTGCGCGCTGGTCGAAGTCTCGTGGCCCTCTGTCAGAATCCAGAGTTTCAAGAAGATCGGAGGGGGGTCAAAATTTCGGCCAAAAACGACAGTGTTACCCCTTATGTTTTTTTTTTCAGGTCAAAACTTTGACATCCGATATCTCGGCTCTGGAAGGGTCTAGAGCCTCCATTTTTGCGCGCTGGTCGAAGTCTCGTGGCCCTCTGTCAGAATCCAGAGTTTCAAGAAGATCGGAGGGGGTCAAAATTTCGGCCAAAAACGACAGTGTTACCCCTTATGTTTTTTTTTCAGGTCAAAACTTTGACATCCGATATCTCGGCTCTGGAAGGGTCTAGAGCCTCCATTTTTGCGCGCTGGTCGAAGTCTCGTGGCCCTCTGTCAGAATCCAGAGTTTCAAGAAGATCGGAGGGGGTCAAAATTTCGGCCAAAAACGACAGTGTTACCCCTTATGTTTTTTTTTCGGGTCAAAACTTTGACATCCGATATCTCGGCTCTGGAAGGGTCTAGAGCCTCCATTTTTGCGCGCTGGTCGAAGTCTCGTGGCCCTCTGTCAGAATCCAGAGTTTCAAGAAGATCGGAGGGGGTCAAAATTTCGGCCAAAAACGACAGTGTTACCCCTTATGTTTTTTTTTTCGGGTCAAAACTTTGACATCCGATATCTCGGCTCTGGAAGGGTCTAGAGCCTCCATTTTTGCGCGCTGGTCGAAGTCTCGTGGCCCTCTGTCAGAATCCAGAGTTTCAAGAAGATCGGAGGGGGTCAAAATTTCGGCCAAAAACGACAGTGTTACCCCTTATGTTTTTTTTTTCAGGTCAAAACTTTGACATCCGATATCTCGGCTCTGGAAGGGTCTAGAGCCTCCATTTTTGCGCGCTGGTCGAAGTCTCGTGGCCCTCTGTCAGAATCCAGAGTTTCAAGAAGATCGGAGGGGGTCAAAATTTCGGCCAAAAACGACAGTGTTACCCCTTATGTTTTTTTTTTCAGGTCAAAACTTTGACATCCGATATCTCGGCTCTGGAAGGGTCTAGAACCTCCATTTTTGCGCGCTGGTCGAAGTCTCGTGGCCCTCTGTCAGAATCCAGAGTTTCAAGAAGATCGGAGGGGGTCAAAATTTCGGCCAAAAACGACAGTGTTACCCCTTATGTTTTTTTTTTCAGGTCAAAACTTTGACATCCGATATCTCGGCTCTGGAAGGGTCTAGAGCCTCCATTTTTGCGCGCTGGTCGAAGTCTCGTGGCCCTCTGTCAGAATCCAGAGTTTCAAGAAGATCGGAGGGGGTCAAAATTTCGGCCAAAAACGACAGTGTTACCCCTTATGTTTTTTTTTTCAGGTCAAAACTTTGACATCCGATATCTCGGCTCTGGAAGGGTCTAGAGCCTCCATTTTTGCGCGCTGGTCGAAGTCTCGTGACCCTCTGTCAGAATCCAGAGTTTCAAGAAGATCGGAGGGGGTCAAAATTTCAGCCAAAAACGACAGTGTTACCCCTTATGTTTTTTTTTTCAGGTCAAAACTTTGACATCCGATATCTCGGCTCTGGAACGGTCTAGAGCCTCCATTTTTGCGCGCTGGTCGAAGTCTCGTGGCCCTCTGTCAGAATCCAGAGTTTCAAGAAGATCGGAGGGGGTCAAAATTTCGGCCAAAAACGACAGTGTTACCCCTTATGTTTTTTTTTTCAGGTCAAAACTTTGACATCCGATATCTCGGCTCTGGAAGGGTCTAGAGCCTCCATTTTTGCGCGCTGGTCGAAGTCTCGTGGCCCTCTGTCAGAATCCAGAGTTTCAAGTAGATCGGAGGGGGTCAAAATTTCGGCCAAAAACGACAGTGTTACCCCTTATGTTTTTTTTTTCAGGTCAAAACTTTGACATCCGATATCTCGGCTCTGGAAGGGTCTAGAAGCCTACATTTTTGCACGCTGGTCGAAGTCTCGTGGCCCTCTGTCAGAATCCAGAGTTTCAAGAAGATCGGAGAGGGTCAAAATTTCGGCCAAAAACGACAGTGTTACCCCTTATTATTTTTTTTCGGGTCAAAACTTTGACATCCGATATCTCGGCTCTGGAAGGGTCTAGAGCCTCCATTTTTGCGCGCTGGTCGAAGTCTCGTGGCCCTCTGTCAGAATCCAGAGTTTCAAGAAGATCGGAGGGGGTCAAAATTTCGGCCAAAAACGACAGTGTTACCCCTTATGTTTTTTTTTCGGGTCAAAACTTTGACATCCGATATCTCGGCTCTGGAAGGGTCTAGAGCCTCCATTTTTGCGCGCTGGTCGAAGTCTCGTGGCCCTCTGTCAGAATCCAGAGTTTCAAGAAGATCGGAGGGGGTCAAAATTTCGGCCAAAAACGACAGTGTTACCCCATATGTTTTTTTTTCATGTCAAAACTTTGACATCCGATATCTCGGCTCTGGAAGGGTCTAGAGCCTCCATTTTTGCGCGCTGGTCGAAGTCTCGTGGCCCTCTGTCAGAATCCAGAGTTTCAAGAAGATCGGAGGGGGTCAAAATTTCGGCCAAAAACGACAGTGTTACCCCTTATGTTTTTTTTTTCGGGTCAAAACTTTGACATCCGATATCTCGGCTCTGGAAGGGTCTAGAGCCTCCATTTTTGCGCGCTGGTCGAGGTCTCATGGCCCTCTGTCAGAATCCAGAGTTTCAAGAAGATCGGAGGGGGTCAAAATTTCGGCCAAAAATGACAGTGTTACCCCTTATGTTTTTTTTTTCAGGTCAAAACTTTGACATCCGATATCTCGGCTCTGGAAGGGTCTAGAGCCTCCATTTTTGCGCGCTGGTCGAAGTCTCGTGGCCCTCTGTCAGAATCCAGAGTTTCAAGAAGATCGAAGGGGGTCAAAATTTCGGCCAAAAAACGACAGTGTTACCCCTTATGTTTTTTTTTCAGGTCAAAACTTTGACATCCGATATCTCGGCTCTGGAAGGGTCTAGAGCCTCCATTTTTGCGCGCTGGTCGAAGTCTCGTGGCCCTCTGTCAGAATCCAGAGTTTCAAGAAGATCGGAGGGGGTCAAAATTTCGGCCAAAAACGACAGTGTTACCCCTTATGTTTTTTTTTTTCGGGTCAAAACTTTGACATCCGATATCTCGGCTCTGGAAGGGTCTAGAGCCTCCATTTTTGCGCGCTGGTCGAGGTCTCGTGGCCCTCTGTCAGAATCCAGAGTTTCAAGAAGATCGGAGGGGGTCAAAATTTCGGCCAAAAATGACAGTGTTACCCCTTATGTTTTTTTTTCAGGTCAAAACTTTGACATCCGATATCTCGGCTCTGGAAGGGTCTAGAGA